>APFE030109603.1:48937-82851 GCA_000404065.3 Pinus taeda | reverse complement strand
CACTATATCCAATATCTTTTCATGGCTCAATTATTTGGATTCTGATGGCCTTGTATGGTGGCCACATAGGTAAATGGCTGGGCTCACCGATTGCTGGTCTAGTGTCTTGACACCTATGCTTGTATCGGGTAGGGTCGCACCTTGTTGTTTCTATGTCTGTCTATTCGAAGCATTTGTTGTGTGCAGTCTTCTCTGGGTCTGTTGTCAAGGGTTGTGGCTTCAGCCTCACTATGTCATGGTCTGTGTATTTATGCCTCCGAGATGTTAACTTATGAAATGATGGTTATGTCGGTTCTATGGTGAACTCGTGGTTGTATTTGGCATCGTTACATAGAAACTCTATTTCGTAGCTTGTCTGTGTTCTTTTAACTGTACCTTGGACTGTAAATTTTTTTGATATCTATATATAGATATTTTGGAAGGAAAATAAATAATGTGAATGATATTGGTTTATTAGTACCTATAGATGTTTTTTTCTTCCTTCGACAGTAATTATGCTCGTTTCTTCTACAAGCCCTCTCCGTTGTTTTGCTGAACTCGCCCGTGTATTCTTCTTTCCTTTGTGTTAATTATTCACTCTCTGTCACCGTTATGAAATGGATAAATGAATTTAATTAAGTTAGGAAGAAAATAATTTTAAGCTGCAAAGTATGGAGTTCGGACTTTCTTGTTTTTCAAAAAAATGATTGCATGTCTGCTTCTATTCAATACTATGATGATGATTACAGTGGTTTTTTTCCTCTCCGTCTTAAAATCATTGTACAATTATATAAACTATCAGTATTTACAGTTTAGTTATTCATTGATAACTGTTCATCCTTGTCTCTATTTCTTAAGTTAATTTGAAACAAAATAAAAGAACGGTAAAAAAAAAAACAGTGAGCTGAGACAGCGTTAAACTTAACATAAGGTCCTAAATGTTGTTAACTAGAAATTTAAATGGAATCTAAAAAAACTAACTGGAACTCATTTTGTTTGCAAAGACAAATACTCCAGCCATGACCTCCCTTAGCTGGATGCTCCTGCATCAAGATGTGATGCCAAAGGAGTCATGACTACTCCTAGGGATATTACCTTAGATATTTGGATAGAGGAAACTGGGCTTTTTGCAATTTATTAGACTGACTCTCCTTGGGGAATTTATGTTTATTCTTCTTTTTCTTATTCTTTTTGGTTTTCATTAATTTTCTTATCATCCAACATTTGAATTTGATCAGATAATTCTTCAATATTTATTATTATTTTACATTTTAGAATGATTCTTGGAACCTATAACTCTTCATTTTAAGAGGAAGATTCACCATGTTTCTAGCCCTGTTTTTTTTTTTTCTTTACCTGTTGAAAAGTGTGCAACAAGAAATGCTTGTTGAGAATGCAACAAGATGATGTAGCTTAGTGGAAAGGAGTCGCCTTCACTAAGTGGTCCCGCAGGCTATTTTTGGTGCAAGTCTATTTTTAGACATATGGGTCATGTCTATGGATTGCAGGTTGTTGTTTATGGATGATTGATCAAGTTGGAAAAAATAGATGGACTTCTATTTTTAGATCACAACGGAGTGACTTCTAGATCACAGCGGAGTGACTGCTCAGTCTAAATATAGAACAGTCAAATATTATTAGCTCATAATAATATTTAGACTATAAACTTTGTCTTATTCTCTTGGAGCACTTCAGGATGAGCTACGGATGTCGTACATGCAGATCCCAGAAGGAAATACGTGGTTACCTATGGGATGACTAATATTTGCATGCAGGACTTCAGTTAGAACTCAAGTGAGTTGAGTTTAGTGAACTGGAGGTGCAGTTGATGGAGTTGTGTTCAGTTTAGCTTTGTTAAACTGGTTGTATTTAGTCTAACTGGAAAATAGACTAGAGATGAGGTGGGTGAATTAGTTATTAATTAATTCACAAGTTATTAACTCATAATACAACTAATGAATACATCAGTTAACTCAATTGCATGTCAGTGCATGTTCAGTTCAGCAGGGACAGGTGTTAGAGAATGAGATTGCTATCAGTTGTGCACCAGATCTTGCACAAATCAGGGGATTGAGTATGCCAATGAGTTTTCCCACATTGTAGCTTGTTCTCACGTGATTTAGCCAAGGAAAGACGTGGCTGCCTTGGAATCATCACCGGTTCTTGTGCAGGTATTGAGCAGCGGAGGCAGGCAAGCAGTGGAAGAGATTTGAGCCAGTGATTGATTCAGATCTGAGCTGTATTGTGTGTAACAGGTGGAGCTGGTACTGGATTGCTTGTGATAAGCATTGTACTTTGTAATGTTACATGACTCAATCATGAATATACAGATAGTTGGGGTTTTTAGCGAGATGCTTTCCCCGGGATACATACTGTGTTAATGTGTGAATGCTCTTGATGTTTTATTGTTATTGATGCTGCTATATTGATGATCAACGTAGAGGAGATTATGTATTGTGTATGTTCTCCGCAATAGTACATGATCAGGATAATCTCCATTGAATATGTGTTAAATTATTCAAAATTTCTACAGCCCCTAAATCCATTCTAGAAAAATAAGAAACATACAAAGGTCCTTCGTTTAGGGGGTTGTGGGGGGGAGCTAAACAACAAAAAAATGGGCCCTTGTAACTTGGGAAAAAAGATGATATCCTAAGAACCTAAGGGGAATGGGATTGAGAGACCGTCAAATGTATCTCAATTGCATGTTTCTTGGACTTTTTTTACATGGCTAACTGGACCCCTCTGTTTTCATTATCAATTTTTCTTACATCCTGTTTCACTGACGCACACAAAAAACACTTTTGTAAAGTAATTAAGAATTTTCTCATAATATGGAATGGATACATGGAGCATTCAATAACCATCGTCTTGTTAATGACTATCAACATAAGCATTCATGAGTAGCCTGATGCTCTAGTCCTATGTTGACCATCATATAGACATCCACAAAGCATCCCATCATGGATCATCTTTAGAGAAATAATCCCTTATTTGAAATTTCAAAGTCTCACTTATTTGAAATTTGAAAGTCATTCATAATGCCTTCCATGAAGAATATATGATGAATTTAATGTTATGAAATCCCATGGACATGATCATAATCTACATTTATGGCTAGTCTAGTACTAGTGGCTCTTCATTGATCTAAGTGTAGAGTGTCTTATGTTAAGGATCAATGAAGATAAAACAATCAGTGATTTTAGAGAACTAGGGAAAAGCTTAGTAGAAGAGATTTCATTCTTTTTAAATATTAAATTCAAGTTAGCTTCTAAAATAAGTGTTGTTGATGGTAGTTTTAGGCTTAGTTTTGTTGGGCATTCAATTGAGGACATCATCATTATATTTTCCTTAATAAATGCCGCAATGAAGCCCTATATGAAAAACTTATACACTTATATGTTCATTTCAAGGCCTCATCTAAGATATTTATATAGTTCAAGTGCTTTGTTCATCTATGGTTTATTGTGCTTTTAAAATAACTCAAAGGATATCCTTGTATGCACCAACTAATATTTAATTACAAGACATATATTCAAAGTTGTTATCTTTTTAAGCTGAGTCAGGAGAAACATTTTGAGTATTTTCATAATATAATTTTACTTTTCTCTCCTTAGGATTGCCATGCCCATTATCATTATGTAAAAACTAAGTTATGTCATACACCAACACAAGATTACAAGAAAATACTATCTTATGGATCCATGCTAAAATATTTATTGAATCATATTGTCTCAACTACTACAACCATGGCAGTTGTATATTCCATGTATGCACAATTTGGTTTGCTGAGTTTTTCTTTTTAATAAGTAATTTTGGTAATTAACCTTGCACCTGTCTATGTAAACAGAGACAGAGAGGTGCACTTGAGCAGTGATCTAAGAAGGTTTTGATAATCTGCAATCAAGATAAGGGTTTCTATAAAAGACCCCAAAATCCCCAGTTAATCACTAAGATCCAAAACTTGGTGGTTGTGGCTTAAAAACCCAAAAGCTTTAGGGAGAAAAATATGGAAGGAAAAATGCATGCCATGAATAGATGATAGTATTCTAATTTTGATGGGAGGTGCAATTAAAGGGATATCATCTTTGGAATTCAGCTTAGAGGAATAAACACTTGATTCAACCTCAGAGGTTTTTGGGAAATCAGGGATGGAAATTTAGCCCTCTTTTGGGATGATTCCTAGTAGAAATGGCCTAATTGAAAAGGGGAGAGTTGAATGAGTTCAAACCTTGTTTGATATCACAATATGGAGTAGTGGTCAAACAATTTTTGGCACAACGCAATCTCAACAACAATGGAGGTTGTAATATATCCTAGTTAAATTTCCATGTAAATAAAATAAGACCAAGGTCATGGGACACATATTCCAAGATGAATGGAGGGGAAAGCATCACATTGGGGGTCAATTTTGGTTTAATTATGGCTATGGAAATTTGAAAAGGAAAAGAAGCATTACTTGGTGATTAATTATGGAAATAAAGGAAAATAGGAGAAAAGGGAGTTGAAGAGACACATATTTGCATGAAAGGGCAATTAGAAGGAAAATTAAGGAAAATGAAAAAAATAGAGACATCAATGATAAAAAGGAACTTAAGAATCAATTGATAGATTTTGCCCATATTTGGAGTAGGTGTAGCAAAGGAAAGAGGACAAGAAAGCAAAGGAAGGAAAATGGAAAGCAAGGAAGGCAAGGAAAACAAGGAGATAGTTGGAACAATGACTTCAACATGAAGATTTTGTAGGTAATAGGTTGAATGTGTGATTTCCTAGCTGAGGTTTGAATGCATGGTATATGAATTTGTTCATTTGGTACATCTGCTATCATTGGCATGGGTTTTGTTGAGTTTCCCAATGGTTTCATCCTTGCCTTTCCATTTCCTAGATAGCCATTGTGTGATGGGATTCATTTATTGGTTGAGATTTATATTGCTAGAAGGTTTTGGAAATAAGTGAGGTGGTCTCAGGAAAAATCCCAAGGGTTGGGGGTGGATATGGTTTTCTCCATGAAGAACTTGACAGGTGGGTGGAGACAGGAAATTTCCTCAAGGTCTGGTGAAGGAATTATTAGGCATCCAAGTGTGTTTTGGTGTTGTGATTTCTTGACCAGTTTTGGCAAGATCACGGTAGTTTGAGGGTGGAAGTGGTTTAACCTCTAGATTCCCTTGGTTTTTTATGTCTTGTTTTATCCCATGAGATCCCACATTTATGCTTGGAAAATGGCACGGGGGTATTGGATGAAAGAAATATTTGGTTCAACTCAATCTAGGGTTAGGTGGTACGTGGAAGTCCCTGACTTTGTTGGCTTTTGCATAAGTTAATAAGAGACAATTTCTTTATTGTACTTTATGAGAATTTATACTTATTATTATGTGCATTTTATGGTTGTTCTACCATGGTTAATATTCTGATTATATGTTGGTTACAAGAATGGTTCTATAATATGTTCTAGTTATGGCTCGTGTTCATGCTTTGATAAGTTAATGAATGGTTGATGAATGCATGGGCTAACAAATGTTGCTACTACTACTTGAGAGGGAATTAGACCTTCTTGGTGATTCATAGCTAAAGAACATATATTTACACTCAGATATGAATTCATGACCTGTAGCTTACATGTTTACCACGTGTTTACGAAATGCCTAGTATGTTCTGGTTTGTCTAGGTCAATTTTCTGACTCAATTTTATATTTTTATCCTTGTCAATATGCCATTTATCATACTAAGAAGTTATAGGCAGTCTTGGATAGAGGTCTAGAGGCCGGTATGGAAAGGTGGCTCATATCTTGGGACCGCACCCTCTGAACTAGGCAAGTTAGGTCATAACTGCATGGAGATAGTGTTGTGCATGTGGTTAAAGGCCTATAACCACACCTAGGCCTTGTTAAGCTTCTGGTTGGGGGTTAAGTTGTGAGAAAAGAAGCCCCAATTCAGGTTTTAGTCACCTAAGGCGGTCCTTTGGCCCCCTGATTGTCTTGTAGCCTTGAGGAATGTTAGTTTATGTTCAGTTTGTTGGCCCTACTTCCATAATTGGATCTTGGAGGTCGGGTGATGTCATAGTAACTCTTCACCTCATGTTTACCCTGGAAGGCCAGTGAAATTGGGTAAATGTGGGAGGGAGGCATTACAAAGGTAGTGGGAGAAGTGCACACAATGCCTAGTGAACATAAGATTATAAACATAGGAAGTCATCACAATATAACTAGAAAATAAAATAATTAAAATCCCATCTGAGAAATATATCCTCTAATAGCGGTACTTGCTTAAAGGATCTTTCATCTTAAAGGAGGGTTATAGATTACTAGCTTGTAGAAAAGGAAACCCCAACAAAAGTAAATGGAAAAATATATGGGACTCCAAACTTTGGCTCAAAGTGACCCTCTTCCTTCAGCTTCTCATGCAAAAAAATAAAAATAAAAAAAATTGAACCTGGTAAATCTGCAAAAAAAAGGTTTTCAATGTATAGCTAGACGTAGCCTCTATTGGAAAAGAATAGAAACAACTGAGCATATACTTAACAATAATAGATTTGCATTAGAAATATGTGATGGATTGGACATAGTTGTCAAACTATCAAACTAGAATAGAACCAATATTCATTCAACACTTGAAGAATGGAGCTCTAGATCGTTTACAAATGCTATAGTGAATAGAGCATGGAAACTTTTCCTAGAATTTATAATGTGGAAGCCAACTCCTGCTAGCTTCTTAAAGTTAAACTTTGACGCGGCCTCTATGGGTAATCCTGACCTTGCTAGTTTTGGAGGGGTATTTAGAGATCACAATGGATAAATTATTCACATTTCTGTGGGAAATATATGTACTGACACTAATAATGTGGTAGAACTCTCATCCTTGGAGCAAGGCCCAATAATAGTCAAATGTCTTAATTATCAAAAATTGTAATTAACGGGGATTATAAAAATATTGTCTTAATGATTAAAAGAAAAAAAAAATGGATCCAATGCCCCCAAGGTCTCTAATAATTAGAGACTAATGGAAAGCTTAATGAGAATCAAAGTCCTCTTAAAATTAATAGTAGCCCCTATAATACTATCACATATACAAATAACTATAAATAAGTTGGAAGAAAAACTAGCCAACAAAGGTTTTCACTATAAAGAAGATATGCTGGAAAAAATTGTCTTCATCCTCTTCTTGATGCACTAAGAACCATATGCAAAGAAATTGTAGAAATGGAAGAAGATCCCCAATTTGGTTTCACATCTAATGGGGTGACCTCCTTGCATTGACATGATGGCCATCTATTTAATATGGGTGGTAGTCCTCCCATCAAATTTCACTATGCATGACCTAGCGTATAACTACACCTATGTGGTAATTTGGTTAGTTCATGGGAAGGCATTGTAATGATAACCTTCATTGCATGGGAGTCTCGTGAAGGATAATTTGTTTTAAATTCTGAATGCAGGAGAACTCAATCAATGATTATGGTGATTTATGGGGAGGAAATAACATATCATGACATAGGATGGAGTGGTGGAGATAACAAGGGGAAGGTTGAAGCTCTCGTTGCAGTTTATTGTGTTCCATGCCACTATTTCTCATGGGAACTCCTAGCATTTTACAATCATGCTATTTTTCAAGTATTATATTTTTGAAAGGAAGGAAATTCAATGTCAATCTTACAATAGAATTGTCATTTCATGTAGGATTGGCGATATTTTTTGGCTAGAATAGACTCACTCTAAGGTACACTAGCTCTAGTTCATTGCAAAATTGACGATGAAGTCTCATGTTTACTGTAATTGTAATTTTTGCTATGTACAACCCTTTATTTGTAAACATGTTTCTACCAGTGCTCTACAAGAATTGTGGATTAATCATCTTCTAGGTATTTATCCCCTCTCTGGGAATTCTAATTTTAGGAGGTGTGTTTTTTATAACTTCAATTTGAGATTTTTTTCCCTTCATTTTATCCCCTACCTCCAATGTTTCTCTTTATTGGGAGTTCTTTGCTCATTGTTAAGTTGGATTATTCTTCTCTAGCCTCCTAGTCACCCTACTTATCACCCGTCTTGGAGTTCCTACTATCTCTCTTTCACCTCCCCTCCCTATATAAACTCTATCTTTGATTTCACCCTCCTTCCCTAGGATCCTAGACTCAATTCATCCCATCCCCAATGTCCCTAGATCAAGGCAAGATGTTGTTTCTCCTCTTCTCACCATGGAGCTTGTTACACAATATTTTGTCACACCTCTTTCACTTCCTTGTGACATACCCCGAATTTCCAAAAACATGACCATTATGTAGTATACTCATCCATGTATACAACTTAGATCCTTCCTAAGACTTTGATTGGAAAATGCCTTGAGCTTTCCCCGAGGAAATAGCTCTTAAAACCCTAAAATGAGGGTTATTGCTCTTACAAGGCTTAAAGGGAGACCCTCATAGGTTGCAAACCTTTATCCATAGGAAGCTGAGTCTGCCACCCTGTAAACGTGATACACCGAACACAACATTCGGGGAGATTGGCTGCATGTACATCAAGTCCTTGGTAAATTTATTTGCTGAGGTGTATATTGCAGCTCATGGTTACTTGGTACTCCTTTTGCCTAGAGTTATTTGAGTAATCATTTCGATCTTTTCTGACTTCTTAAATTTGAAAATATCATCGAGCTCTTATCCTTTCAAGCTCACTAAACCAACGAAAGTGACTAGAGTCAACTTTTTGTCCTTTTCTCAACTCTTAAAACATGAAAAGGAAAAATTTTTGTTTCAATTTCTCAAATTAATTAACCATGGAACAACATCCTTCCTATGAAAATACTCCTTAGTAGATCATAGGTTGATACCAATGGAAATATTTCCCAAGTCTACCAATCAAGGAAACCCCTCTGATGGGAATCCTAGTCCTTTTCCTTCTTTTGGAAATATTGGTGCTCCTTACATGGCAACGTTGTCCCTTCCTGGGTTGATCATTGGTCTGTCAGTTTGTTTGTTTTCGACCTAGATGGTTCTGAGTGTCCAAAATTCTTTTTAACTGAGTTTTCCTCCACCTGAACAACCATCAACTTCATGTTGATCCTAAATTTTACCCCTCGCCTTCTTAGCTTATTTATTCACCCAATTCTTCCTCTTCGCCTGGTGAAATTTTGGATTCTAGTAACTGGGAAGCTAAGAAGAAGAAAAAGAGGACAAAGAAGAAGAAGAAAAATAAGCAAGGGGGCAGCTAAGCAACCATTGCTACGGATGCAATTGATGTAGAAAAATCTTCCAATCAGCCCCAGAAAGCAAAATTACCTAGCATGTTATGTAAGGGTGACCACCTTCTTCAGAATTTTCCTAGTATTCCCAAGCTCTTAGAAGTGTGGTTTACATGTTCACATCAACCTTTGTCATCAGCCTATGGAAATCATGCTAGTGATAAACCTTCAACTAGTAAAGCTCATGGGAAAAAAGGAAAATTCAAATTTCCTTGTAGGTTGTGTGAAGGTAATCATCTCATTCACTTTTTTCCTTTAATACATGAAGCTTCCAAAGAGTTGGAAAACCTTACCGCTTCTCAACCTCGTCTTCTAACTAGTTATCCAAAGCTTTCCTCTGATACTTCACTAGTTGATCTAGTGATTGATGAAAAGTCATCTTTGGTCAACCCCAATCTCTCTGAAAGTGAGTCTCATGAGTCCATTCTTGACCAATCATTGGTTGAAAAACCAGTAGATTTGGTTCCACCTTTAGTTAATCATACCTTTCCTATAGAGAGTGAACCTCATATCGCTCAGGTTCTTCTGGTTTCTTCAGTTCTGAATGAATTGGAGGGAAATCTTGTCATTCATGAGGTGCATGAGATCAGTTCTCATGTTCCCATAGAGCAAGGAGGAAGCTCTCATGTTCCTACGACACCCCCTCCAAGTAGTTTGGTCACTTCTTTTGATTGGAATCAACTGGCAGGATATCGTCTTTCGTGTTATGTGCCTTTTAGAATTACAGTACATGCTTAGAATTTGGTTGTACCTAGCATAATCATAGACGAGTGAGCATATGTTAGTTTTCTGTCCTCAACTGCTTGGCAAGATTTAGGTTCTCTATAGTTTGTCCCAGTCATCCAGAATCTGTTAGCTTTTAACAAAGGAACCAGTCAACCATTAGGGATCCTTCCTAAGTTTCCTATTACTTTGGGAGGAAATACTGTCTATATAGACATGATTGTTGTCCAAGGCCTATTAGATTTTAATATACTCCATGGTCGTGACTATGTTTTCATCATGGAAGCTCTTGCTTTTACCCTCTTTTGAGTGATGTGTTTCTTGCGTGAAGGAAGCATTGTGATCATTACTCAACTTACATTCATTGGTCCTGAATCAACTCTCGCTCAACCATCATCCCTGAATGGTTCTTATGTGCAAGTGGTATCACCCCCACAACAGGTTAATTACGTGGCCACCTGTTCCATGCCCACTTCTATTGATGATCTAGTAGGTGATGTAGTACACCATGTACTAGGGGCATTGAAACCCAATTTTTCCATTGGATCCATGCACATGTATTCCTTCCAAAGTGTTGTTCTCCCATCTAATGAGAACCTCTTGGAAGCCATGACCTCTTTTGGGTTGTGATCAAGGGATATGGAGCATAGTTGTTTTACTTGTGTCAAGCTCGTTAAAAAATGAAACAAGCACCATGGAGTAGAGTTATTTTACTTGTGTCAAGCTTTTTAAAAAATGAAACAAGGACCATGAAGTAAGGTTCCTTTCCTGTGTCAAGCTCGTTAAAAAATGAAACAAATCCCTTCCAATTTGAGTCTTTGATTAGATCTCGTAAAATCCCAGTCGAGGATTTCACTTGATCTCGTAAGTGAACCTTCTTTTCATCCACTTAGGTGAATGAAATGAAGTTTGGGGGGCATGCATCTCAAATTGAGTCATTGTTCTGGGGGCATGCAAACTTCTCTCAAGCATAGTTTATATTTGTTTCAAGCTTGTGTAAAAATGAAACCAAATTCAAGCACAGTTTGTTTCTGTTTCAATATTCTGTAAAAATGAAACCAAATCCAAGGATAGTGTGTCTCTATTTCAAGATTGTAAAAATGAAACCATTCCCACTTTACATCTCGTGATTGTTGTTTTTATCAGCTGATTTTTGTTATATAAGCCTCGGTTCTTTCATTCCATTGTCACCATCTCTGTGACCGATCGTACGCTTTCACTTGGTTGTTTTACCCTTACCTGAGGAACATCTAGGATGAGTGGTCTTATTAGCCAACCTCTTTACCATTACATGTTTTGAGCAGTTCCATCATGACCGGAACGAGTTGCTATCCTTTTATACCACTCATTCCTCCAAAAGGAGTCATATTTCAGCTCTTTTCAAAGTCTCGAAATATGAAAAGATTGTCGAGGACTTTTCTTTTCAAACTGGTTAAATTAAATGAATTGATGTCACCTCAGTATACGTTTACCCCTTTTTCAGGCTGAGATTAACTATTTATGAAAAATGTACACCTTAGTCGATATGGTCAAGAGGTTATCTCGAATATTGTTTTATACCTTTTTGGGTTCGAGAGACAAATTACGGAAAGGGACATGATGGAGTTTTATTTTTTGTATCTTTTTCAAACTCTCTAAATATGAAAGAGATACCAAGTAATTCTTGTGTCGAACTCGTTAAAATTTTATGACGAAAAACCTGTCACCATGACGAGATCAAGTTTCTCCTTCCCGGGGCTTGTAAAACTTACTAGGATGGATTCATCCAAAGGATGAACTTATATGACAAGAATATGGTATCCTCTTCAATATTGTGTAAAAATAAATAGGTACTCACTAGAAATAGTGGGGGAAAATGAAGATGAAACATCCTTTGTATAGGCAGCATGTCGCTCTTGAACATGACACTCGTTTGTTTCTCATATTGGGTTTGGGACATCATCACTCGGTCACTTTTCCTTCTAGGTCTTGGTAATCCATTTTTCCTCTCATTTGACTATTTTATTTTGTCATTATTTCCCTTGGTCCTATGTTGAGTCTAATGCTGCCACACTTCAGAGTCGTGTCACCAATATGTTCAAGAGAAGTCCTATATGCAGTCTATTACCTATACATTTTCTGACTCTTTGCTACAGTCTTGGATCCTACTCATTTCATTCCACTTTATTCCTTGTTTCATGTCAATGATGAGGGACTCATTATGACTCTCTTTCGATGGGTCACTTCCTATCGACTTCAAATTCTTTTCCAAGAATATGACTTAGAAGATCCCTTTCAATACCTTGGAGCTTGCATGCCTTAATGGTAAGTTCTTTACATCCGACAATAGGCTTTCACTATTGGCCTTTGACCAGGTGATTCCATGAGTGTTCGACTTCAGATTCATTATCACATTCACGGATTGTACTATCATACCTTGAGAGCCATTGTCATTATGGGTGGTTCCTCTCGTGCCTGTTAACAGTCCACATCAATAGCTGTTAATTAGGTGTTTTTCTAGCATGTTCAACTTCAAGACGTTCATTCACATGTTAGAATTCATACTTTGATCGAGTTGGGATGGAGCGCAAGACCCTGCATTTTGTTTTATATGACTCAGGTTGCATGGAGTTATATGTTGTTCATGGTTGTATACATGTTTCTACTATACGGATGGCTGTGTCCATACCATGGTACTTTATATTTATGACGATCCTTGTTATCTTGATGACTGTGCCCATACCATGGATCTTTTCATATAGTCTTCATCTTCCGAATGACCGCATCCATGCCATAGATTCATGTCTTGATCTCAAATATGTATATGTATATGCTCCATTGATTTGTAGGTCCTGTGATAGTGTGTGTCCTTGTCCTTGCAAGAGCTCGTAAAGCATGTCAGCCATCACTCCTCGTTACGCCTTCATTCTTTAGAGGGCATCTATTACACAATATTTTATCACGCCTCCCGCACTTCCCTATGACATACCCCGAAGTGCCCGAAACATGACCATTATACAATATACTCATCCATGTATACAACTTAGATCCCTCCTAAGACTTTGATTGCAAAATTCCTTGAGCTTTCCTTGAGGAAATAACTCTTTAAACCCTAAAATGAGGATCATTTCTCTTATAAAGCTTTAAACCATGATGATCGCATGTTGCACTATACTCGACCCGTGATGGAATCGCTCTGTTTACTTGTATACCCGCGATGATCCCAAAAAGGCAATTTTCCCAAAGAGGATGAGAAGCTTCATGATCTAGAAGCTTCCAAATAGGCGAGTTAGAGGTTGTTCGACGTAGATAAGGTTGAATTCTCCGAACTTGGCCTCTTGGTCTTATCCATATGAGCTACCTCATTGAGATGAGGGCCTAATCCTATCTTTGGAGAGGTCCTAACTCCCTTTCCCAACCTATATATTCATCCTCTCTGATTCCCAAAAGGTTATTGAGGTTAGAGGCTGGTTGGCCTATATCTATTTGCACCCTTATGCTAAGCTTGTGCCAAGAGGCTATTCATTAGACTTGGAGAAGGAGTGGTTGGAAATTTCTTGGCTTGGGCTTGGATTACCACTCAAGGAGAGCCTTTCAACATCAAGGCTTTCATTGTATGCTTCCCTTTATTCCCTAATAATATACAACCACTGGTTCATCTTCCCAAAATATATATTATTTAGCTTGACATTCTGATGAGCCCCAGAAATGAGTAATTGTATGGGCTCATTCAGACTCCTAATTCAACTTAATCCACCATTCTCATTAGTTTATTGCGTGTTTTTTATTATATTTATGCTAATAGAGTGAATTCGGTTAGTCATTATGCCAACAAGTCTAATGCGTGCTTTATGCAGTTTTTTTGGTCAATTTGGAGACAAAATGAAAGGTTTAATGAGCACTTGATAGCCAAATTCATGGAAGAACAAGGGAGAGGATTTGAAGGAAGGTGTCCCCTTCATTTATGAGCCCTTACCTCAAATTCTCCATCTAAAACTTGGAGCACAAGGGGCAACCAAGCCAGTCAAGTAGGATTGTTATTAACTGCAAGTTTTGGCAGTCGAGTCCCTAAAGTTTAGGAGGATTGTTGGGGTCCTCAATTTGTATAAATAAGAAGGCTTAGGGCCTCATTTCAGTTAGTCATTTTTTAGTTCTATTTTAGTCATTTTTTAGTCAGTTTTTAAGCAGGATTTAGTTAGATTTTAGCCAGTAGGTTAGCTCTGCATTTTAGCACATTTTCAAGCTTTTTCTTGTAGGCAGTTTCTGGGATGTAACTATTTTTTTGATCAATAAAGATGAATCGAGCTTTGCACCAACTCCAATCTTTCTTAGGAGGCTGCATCTCTTGGGGTTGGGCCCAACCCAAGTGCTTAGTACCTCCTTTGTGTACTTTTATGTGTTTTTGCTGCATTCTTAGAATAAAATCTATTATTTAGGTTAAAATCTTGTTTTGTTACTTAGGTTGCTTTTGATGATTAAAATAGCTTTTCATGCTTCAGGTTGATTTGACAGTTTGAGTACAGATAAGATATTTAGAAAAGGCCATCAAGCAACCCTTGATCTCACCTCTCCCTCCTTGGGACCATGAGCTGAGACCAAGGCATACTTCCTGCCACAAAAACATTGTTTTGCTTTTCAATGCAATTGCAAGTGTTGGATTTTTAGATGGAAAAGTTGATACCAGTTATGCTTACATATTTAGATCTGTTCTTGCTTAGGTTTCCATCATGGTTCTGGTTTCTAGGTCAGATTAGGTCACAGTAGATAGATCTCTGATTTTTTAGTCTTTCTTTGATTAGTTTTGAGAGATTGTGTGCATAACACCTTTGATACCTCCTTGCCTACCCTTCCTCCATCCATACAACCCGCTCCATCCCCTAACTCAGATTCTTGCCCTTCATTTGCCACATTTTCCCACTTTGCCCTAATTTCTTCATTCTTGTGCGTCATTGCTCCCTCCATCCTCGAACAAATCCAATCACTCCTTAGCCTCATTCGCTAGGTCCTAGACCCATTAACATCCTTATCCAACCTCCATTTCCACTTTCCCACCATTTTTCCTCCATCAACCCTCCAAAATCCTCTTTTCGGAACATCCTGTAAAAGCTACAGAATATCCTGTAGAAGCTACAGTACATCCTGTAGAACCCCTGTAGACTTCCTGTAGAAGCTCACGAAAGCAGTTTCTTGAGATCCGATCACTGTGAAACTCTCTGAAAGGGTGCTAGGAGCCCCTTAGGCCCTCTTCTCACCTTCCCAACCTCCTGTAAGAATTTCCTTCTGCCAATCAACCTCTGCATAGTAAAAAATGGTCAAAGCACATGCATAATAATTCTGCGAAATTACTCAAAAATACAAAAATATGTTTTCTTCATATTTCTCTTGAGAAGTAGCTTAGTCACATGCATTTTACCTTTCCAAAACTCAATGGCATCCATTTCCACTGCTTTCATCTCTTTTCTTGCACCAGTAGGGTTAGTCGGTAAAACTAGGGTTTGCTAGGGTTTGCATTTCCTTTCAGCTTTCAGCTTCTTTCTGCAAGTAGACTAGCCTCTTTTGAGTTAGCTTTCGTCCATTATAGTTAAAAGCTTCTTCTAAGAGCTCATAGAAGTTGTCTTAAGCTCCTAGCGGACTTGTGCCAGCTGATCAAGTGACAGTCGTGGCAAGAGCTAGTACTTGTGCATATAGCACTGTCACTTCCAAGTTTGTTACAAACTACCGGGTTAATAAAAGTAAAGAAGGAAGCCCTAGGAGTTGCAACATTATTGCTGCAATACTGGAGCCCACCATCTTTTTGGCGCTGTTGCCGGGGAAACGTTAGATTATTGGTGATTGCTTCTTTTTTTCTATTTTCTACTACAACCTTCTACTAAGTAGTTTATTTCAGCAAGAGTAGAGTAGTTGTTTCATTTCCATTCTGCGATTTCATTTCCGCAAAAGTAGAGTAGACATTTCCTGCTTTCATATATTAGAATTTCAATTCCACAATTTCAATTCTGCAAGCATAGATTAGCATTTCAATTATGCAAGCATAGATTAGCATTTCAATTCCACAATTTCGATTTTGCAAGCATAGCCTAGCATTTCATTCTTGCAATTTCATTTCAGCAAAATAGATTAGTCATTTCCTGCTTTTATTTCAATTCTACATTTTCATTTAAGCAAGATAGATTTTAGTTAGTTGCAGTTCAATCTATTTCAGTTTTGCAGGTACAAGCAGAAAAAAAACAAAAATCAACGAAAAAGATTTCATTTCATGCCCTGTAGGAGTAGAGATAAGTCAGAAAAATGTTTGCACAACACCACCACTACTTCACACAGCCAACCTTCTCTCTTCTTCGATGGCTGTGATTAAGAAAATCCCCCAGGTGGACAGAAAGACATATTTGAAGAAAATCTAGGGGAGAAGAAGAAGAAAACATTCCTTTGGAGAAAATGGCTACAAATAGAAATGTTGGGAGAAGTACCTTGTCCAAGAACGAATTTGCAAATCATATGGAAGATTTCAAGAGCAAGATGAGGCAGTTTCTTGCCATGCAACTGGATACCTTGCGAATCCAAAAGAAGCAAGAGGAAGCCAAGAGGGCTTTGGACATCTTTCGTCCCAGGTGCACTAGAAAGCATCATAGGAATGAATGTCCATTGCACTCCATAGAAGTGTGTTTTGTCTGTAAAAATGACCATCCTACAGATCAGTGCCCTTCCTTACCCAGAATCAAAGTTGCATATCAGAGGGCCAAAGGAGCCACAAAACCACTCTATTTCATGAACCAAAGGAGGCCACATGGACCCAGACCTCACCAGCAGGGAATGCAAGGGACATCCCAGACCTATTACGAACCCTATCAAGTCACTTCCATGCCTTCTTGGGGTCCCCCTACTCATCCTTCCTAGTCCACACCTCCTCCTTGGTCCTTCACATCTCCATATTATGCCCAACCAGTTGCTCATCCATTTCACCCCTACGCTAAGCCACAACCTCAGTGGAATGCACCTCATCAAGCGTGGAGGCCCCAGTACAACACTCCTCCCGCTCCTTTGCCTCCACCACCTGCTCAACTGCAACCATCGCCTCCTGCTCCACCAAGGCAGCCCCAACTGCCTGCCCAACCACAACCCCATCCACATCCATCTCAAATACACGCCCCCACTCAACTACCCATACCACCATTTCTGAACCCGCACATTGGAGTAACTCAATCCAATTGCAAAGCTAAGGTACAACACTTCCAAATGACTCCTCTTGAGCTCAATGATATTCACCATAGCTCAGGAAGAGTATTGCAAAAAAGAGATTATATTGACAGCATTGAAGGACTACATCCAGCAAAAGAAGATTCAAAATAGGAGATCAGAGAACCATGGGCTGCACTTGATGAAGAAAAGACATCAGAATCAAAGACTGGGAGTGCTCCCTCATGGTTACCATCAAATCCTCCATGTATTCAAGAGAAAAGTCAGCAAAAAGAGGAAGATGTGAAGGTCATGATAGAAGAAGATATGAAGAATGATCTAGATCAGTAAAAGGACCAAGGATATCAGAGCTATATTGAGATATGGTTCCAGACGGTCAGTAAGTTGCAGTAGTACTCTCTTCCTCAGCTATGTTTGATCCCTTCAAAGTCAAATCATTTGGTCTCTGAAATCCGGATACCTATCAAAGCATGCATTTCAAGCCTCCACATCATTTTGTCTCTAATCTCAATGTGCACATGGCTCCATTGGAAGTATTATTATACTTGAAAATGATTTTGTTTTTCAATTAGGGTAGGGTAGGGAAAAAAAATGAAATAAGAGGAAAATAAAAATCTAAGGTAAAAACCTCCTCGGAGGTGCCTCAAATTGGCTCATTGATTGAAAACCTCCATGAGGCGGTCAATAGGTTGGAAAGAAGAAAAAAAATAAAAAAAGAATAAGATCCTTGGGTGAAAACCTCCCTTGGATGCACCCAGGGTAGGCAATTAGGGTGAAAACCTCCATGAGATGCCCTAGTTGTTTTCAAAAAAAAAAAGAGAAAAAGAAAGAAGAAAGGAGAAAAAGAAAAAAGAAACCTAATTTGTGTTGAATAATTGCAGTGTGCAAGAAGGACATTGTAGGTTAGGAGGATTTCACAAAACAAGGACAGAGGTTAGCACCAGGCTGCCAGCATCCCTCACAATCCATTCCTCCATGACCACTACCCTTTCCCAAGATTTGGTCCCATTCAGACTAAGATTTCACCTTATACAGGAAGTTCTGTGTCTTCTACAGGAAGTTTTGTGTCTTCTACAAGAAGCCTACAAACAAGCCAAAATTTATCTCTAAAGAGGACCTGAAGGCTGGGAATCTATCCATGAGGTCTGTAAACATCCATGTTTTCATCCCTCACCCTTCATCTTTTTTTCCACCTCATTGTGTTTTTTTTATGAAAACTGTGCTTTCTACAGGAAGTTCCTGTAGAAATTACAAAAAGCTAGAAATGGATTTTAAAAATCAGTTTGGTGGACATGATAGATTCATAAAGAGTTCATAAATCCCCCTACAGTTTTCAAACCCCTCTTCCATCATTTCCATATCTGTATTACACCCCAAGCTCATTTTTCCTTACTGTGCAAAAAACTGCGGAATGCTTTGAAACAAAAATACATAGAGCAGAAATTTGTTTTTTCCCTAACTTGAAAACCGTGCATCCATTTACAAAACTATTTTATGGGGAGTTGTATAGGGATGATGGCAACATGCTCGAGCAATTTCAGCCAATTCTAGTGCATGGTTTCCAAGAAATCAACCTCCATCACCTTCAACCATTTTTTCATTTCCTTCATATCTGTGCATCCATTTCAAAACCTGTTTCATGGGGATATGCATATGGGTGATAGTAACTTTCCCAAGAAGTTTCAGCCAATTCCAGTGCACAGTTTCCGAGAAATTGACCTTTGTCACCTTCATCCATTTTTAGTTTTTCTATAAATCTATACATCTATTGACCGCAATGTTGCTATGGGAGGTGCATAATGATGATAGAAACATGCTCAAAAAGTTTCAAGTCAATCCGATCTATCATTTGGGAGCTATGGAGAAAACAAGTCATTATCCTATAAAAATTCAGCATCAGCAGCATGAGGGTGCAAATCTAAACGTTGAAATAGGATTCTGTAGCTTAGATCTAGTGAGAGAGTACCCGCACAAGAAAAATAGCCATGAATCAACAACCAGACCAACATGCAACCACAGAAACAAAGGCATGCAGTAGAAGGAAAGGCCACAACACCTCACAACAAACGCATTCAACTTCCAGGTACGTGACTAAACCTGTTCCTCTATTGCATGAATGTAATTTAAGAACTGCATGGACAGTGAGATGGTTGTGATTAAACAAGATTTGTGACCAGCTAACTGGCCACCCTCATCCAGTTCCAACAGTGCCTTTTCTAGTTCTACACTGCTCATCCGGAAATCATACAGCATACGTGTATAGTCAACTCACGTGAAATTTTAAACAACAGGTAGTGACAGATGTTTTGAACTCCAACACAACTGATGAACAGACAGAGAACATACAGTTCATAATAACACTACAGTGGGGACTAACGGTTTGCATGGGGTCAATGTGCAGATGGTCAGCTCACCCTCCATCAATGGAAGTCTCCATAAACAGCCAATCGAACTCTCACCACTGTTGTTTCCATTTTATCATTGTCCCTGCAGCTACAACAAGCTCCATACCACCTCCGTAGTAGCGAAACAGTCTTCCTCAGCCATTTTTTAAAACCCTCCTGCTTATCAGCATTCTACAGGAAGCACAATATCGTTCTACAGGAAATAAGAGCCTTCTACAAGAAGGCTTCTACAGGAAAGGTAGAACAGCTATGGAGCAGGAAAACTTGGGATTTTCCTTGAATTTGGAGCTCTAGACGAGGTAGGCTAAAAAAAACTCCTCTAGGCATGGTATGTTTGTGCAAGGTGGTGAATTGAATGGCATCAGATTGAAGAATCAAAGAAAAGTTTGCCTGTGTAGTGGAAGTGAAAGTCTGCTTGCATATTTCACTGAGTTTACCCAGTTTTTTTCTCTACATCTGAAATCTCCTCCTCATTTTTAATTTTCCTATAAAGAAGATACATGCAACATCAGAGGCCAACTTGTGTGTGAAAAGAAAAAACTGAATTTATCTATCTATGTGCTAAGAAAAGACCATGTGTCCTTATGCTCTGTTCTATAAAAAAAAAAAATCTTTTCATAAACAGACAGTCAAATTCTGGGTGACAACAGTTTTCAAACAGGGGAATTACTGCCATTTGATGTTGTAAGGAGCACATGAAAAATTCCTTCTTGGGTTAAAAAAAAAAAAACAATTTAGCTATCCTCTGTTGCAGTGAATTCATTGTTTTCATGAACATTTTCCTTTCTGGCTAAAACACAAAAAGAAGCACTCAACACCATTCCAGGAGGATACAGGAGGAGCAAACTAAAGAAATTGAGAAGAACATTGATGAGGGAGCACAAGACATTCAAGAAGAGGGAAAAACAGAGGAAGAACAGAAGGAAAAAGATGAATTTGACAGGACAGTTGAGCCTAAAACAGAGAAAGAAGCAACTGCAAAAACAACAAAGGAAAAGAGGACACAGATTGGAAAGGGAAAGGCCGAGAAAGCCCAAAAGAAGGCTTCCACAGCCAAGATAGGCACCCAACAAGAGAAAGAACAGACACACCCTAAGATATCAGTGACAGAAGCAGAAACAATGGGCATAGAGATTTCTACAAGAAGTGAAGAAAAAGAACAACAGAAAGAGAAATCCCCTGAAATGTTGACAAGGGAAGCAAAAACTGTGCTTGCTACATTAAGCACACCTACAGAACAAAAAGAAAAAGAAAAGAAAAAGGCAGGCATCCATGTATTTTAAGGCCAGGAAAAGCACAAGAATTCAAACAAGCAGAATAGGAGGAGCAGTGGAAGGACATGGAAAAGAAGGAAGAATTTTATGGTAGACATGAGCAGACCACATCAGAAGCTTGGGATGATAGGGAGGCCACTAGGGCCATCAAAGATGAAGAGATAGATTAGTTGCTTAGAGGATGAGCAACACTTTCAATAGGGGGAGATTATGAGCCCCAGAAGTGAGTAATTGTATGGGCTCATTCAACCTCCTAATTTGACTTAATCCACCATTCTCATTAGTTTATTGCATGTTTTGATTATATTTATGCTAATAGAGTGAATTGGGTTAGTCATTATGCCAACAATTCTAATGTGTGCTTTATGCAGTTTTTTTGGTCAATTTGGAGACAAAATGAAAGGTTTAATGAGCACTTGGCAGCCAAATTCGTGGAAGAACAAGGGAGAGGATTTGTAGGAAGGTGTCCCCTTCATTTATGAGCCCTTACCTCGAATTCTCCATCTAAAACTCGGAGCACAAGGGGCAGCCAAGCCAGTCAAGTAGGACTGTTGTTAATTGCAATTTTTGGCGACCGAGTCCCTAAAGTTTAGGAGGATTGTTGGGGTCCTCAATTTGTATAAATAAGAAGGCTTAGGGCCTCATTTCAGTTAGTCATTTTTTAGTTCGATTTTAGTCATTTTTTAGTTCGATTTTAGTCAGTTTTTAAGTAGGCGTTAGTTAGATTTTAGCCAGTAGGTTAGCTCTGCATTTTAGCACATTTTCAAGCTTTTTCTTGTAGACAGTTTCTAGGATGTAACTATTTTTTTTATCAATAAAGATGAATCGAGCTTTGCACCAGCTCCAATCTTTCTTAGGAGGCCGCATCTCTTGGGGTTGGGCCCAACCCAAGTGCTTAGTACCTCCTTTGTGTACTTTTATGTGTCTTTGCTGCATTCTTAGAATAAAATCTATTATTTAGGTTAAAATCTTGTTTTGTTACTTAGGTTGCTTTTGATGATTAAAATATATTTTCATGCTTCAGGTTGATTTGACAGTTTGAGTACAGATAAGATATTTAGAAAAGGCCATCAAGCAACCCTTGATCTCACCTCTCCCTCCTTGGGACCATGAGCTGAGACCAAGGCATACTTGCTGCCACAAAAACATTGTTTTGCTTTTCAATGCAATTGCAAGTGTTGGATTTTTAGATGGAAAAGTTGATACCAGTTATGCTTACATATTTAGATCTGTTCTTGCTTAGGTTTCCATAATTGTCTTGTATGATTTACTGTTCAGAACTTGTTGTTCATCATGATTCTGGTTTCTAGGTCAGATTAGGTCACAGTAGATAGATCTCTGATTTTTTAGTCTTTCTTTGATTAGTTTTGAGATATTGTGTGCAGAACACCTGTGATACCTCCTTGCCTACCCTTCCTCCATCCATACAACCTGCTCCATCCCCTAACTGAGATTCTTTCCCTTCATTTGCCACATTTTCCCACTTTGCCCTAATTTCTACATTCTTGTCCATCATTTCTCCCTCCATCCTTGAACAAATGCAATCACTCCTTAGCCTCATTCACCAGGTCCTAGACCCCTTAACATCCTTATCCAACCTCAATTTCCACTTTCCCACCATTTTTCCTCCATCAACCCTCCAAAATCCTCTTTTCGGAGCATCCTGTAGAAGCTACAGAACATCTTGTAGAAGCTACAGTACATCCTGTAGAACCCTTGCAGACTTTCTGTAGAAGCTTACAAAAACAGTTTCTTGAGATCTAATCACTGTGAAACTCTTTGGAAGGGTGCTAGGGACCCCTTAGGCCCTCTTCTCACCTTTCGAACCTCTTGCAAGCATTTCCTTCCACCAAATAACCTCTGCACAGTAAAAAACAGTCAAAGCACATGCATAATAATTCTGTGAAATTACTCAAAAATACAAAAATAAATTTTCTTCATATTTCTCTTCAGAAGTAGCTTAGTCACATGAATTTTACCTTTGCAAAGGTTAATGGCATCCATTTCCACCTCTTTCATCTCTTTTCTTGCACCAGTAGGGTTAGCCAGTAAAACTAGGGTTTACTAGGGTTTGCATTTCCTTTCAGATTTCAGCTTCTTTCTGCAAGTAGACTAGCCTCTTTTGAGTTAGCTTGCATCCATCACATTTAAAAGCTTCTTCTAAGAGCTCATATAAGTTGGCTTAAGCTCCTAGTGGACTTGTGCCAGCTGATCAAGTGATAGTCGCGACAAGAGCTAGTACTTGTGCATATAGCACCGTCACTTCCAAGTTTGTTACGAACTACCAGGTTGATAAAAGTAAAGAAGGGAGCCCTAGGAGTTACAACATTATTGCTGCAATACTGAAGCCCACCACATTCCTTGATCAATTAAATAGGTTATTATTGGTTTTGGCATGCTTTGTTGTCTCTTGATCATTTGTGTAGGTAAATAAACGTTGAGAGAAGCAAGAACAAGTCCATGACAAAAGCGGCCTGAGGCCCTCAACAAAGGAAATTAGAATAACATCAAAACGAGATAGGTCATCTCTTTCATTCTACTTTTCAATTCTAACCTTGGAAGATGTCTATTTGATTGTGACTTTGGTTGCTAGACCCGGCTATAGGGATTGTCTCCATCCACAGAGAGGATTAACCTTGTCAACAAGCTAGAAGAGCACAACTCGGTCCCGCCCTTTCCCCTAACTTTGCTTCCCCCTCTATTGGCCAAACCAGAGCCTAGTCAACAACTTAAGCTTCTATGACCCAATGCAAAGAAATTATCCCTAGTGTAGTTTAGAGACTAATATTTAATGTGGAAGAAAAATTATGAGAAACTAGAAGGTTTATTCCAAATAGGCAAGTGCACTGTGAAAATAGTGAATGGATACTTAGTATGAGAAACTATACCAGAGCATTCACCTCCTCTTACATGCAAACCATCAATATTTACTAGCATATTAAAACTCTCATGGTAAGATTTCTTACTGACATAGTAGGCTCTTAATAGGAAATGACCATCTACATGGAAAAATTAATGGAAAAGATGGATAGACTTAGGAAGGTCTCCAATCAAACCAAGAAATTGGAAAACTTTAACTTCTCCTTTAACAATGACAATGAGCTCCATCCACCAACTTTGGTGGACTCCCCAATTGAATGATGATTAAGTGATCCAAATCATTCAAGAAGAATTCTATGATAATGCAGTCTTTGTCATCTTTGTCAACTCATGGTTTATTTTAGTTTTTGGTTTTACACCCATTTTGAGAGACAATTTGGTATACTATAGAATACACAAGAGTAAAATTTTGAACTTATGTTATTGGTTTAGTTCCCCAAGTGGCAAACTAATCGCTAGAAATGACTCTCTATGGATATATTTTAGCTTTTTAAAAATGAGTATTTAAATTACTATATAGTGTTTTTTTGCACAACTTCACTTAAAAAATAGTTCATACATCTTAAATGGTTATAATATATGCTAATTGAATATGTATGTAAGTTGTTCAAAAACATATGTGAATATTGATTGATATAGGTTATAAATTATGTGTTTATATATATATTATTATATATATAATAATATATAATATATTATAATATATATATTAATAAATAATATATAATATTATAAATTAATACATTAATTTTTTAATTTCATTTAATTAAAATTAATAAATAAAGTATAAAATATCCAATTTAATTATTAAAATTATAATAATAAATAAAATATGTAAAATATTTAAATGCAAAAAAAATTGAATACATTAAATAAAATACATATTGAATTTTAATTTTTCATTATAATTAATCAATTTTTAAATTTTTAAAGTGTAAAATATGTAAAATTTAGTAGAGTAACTAAGAACATAAACTATAAAAAATACCATAACTGTAGGAATGTGTTAACCTAACCTTAATATTTTAAACGCACAAAGAGGTAGCTTTATAAATTTAAAAAATATCTCTAAATTGTAAAATATTTTTTTTGTTAATTAATTGGAGACTAATGAGAATTATTGTTATGATTATTCACATACTTTCTTGCAGATTTGCATGTCATTATAGTTGTTTGCTTTAATTTCCCACATGAGAATAAATCATTAAACACACAAATACATGAGACTAAATGGTTAAAAATACAATGTTTTACTTCTTAAATGTTTTGTGCTTAGAGATTCAAGAAACAAAAGCTCCCTAGTTTAATTTACTACTTGTGGTTCATAAATTGACAAAGAGATAAACATTAAAACACTAACTTGCAAATCTTCCACAAACAAGAGACAAATCTAGGCTTCAACTTGAGCATATGCAGCCATTTAGTCTTCCAACATTTACTTGGAAATAACATTAATCAATAGCTATAACAAAAAGAAAAAGAAGTAAAAGTTAAAATAAGTCTATGCAAACAAACAAGAGACAAATCTAAGCTTTAAATTGAGCCTATGCAGTGATTTAATTTTCCAACATTTACTTGGAAATAACATTAATCAATAGCTATAGAATAAAACAAGAAAAAAAGAAAAACTAAAATAATTCTACGCAACCATTATTTGGGAATAACAATAGCAGTAGTAGTAGGAAAAATAAAAAACCAAGTGCTAAGTAGTAGCTAGTACTCGCCACTTGTTTAAATATAACTAATTAGAGTCCCAAATATAACTGTGAGCTAAACAAATAAAACCTTCCTTAAAAAATATAAATGAAAGTGAAAATGTTGTGGGCTTTTTGGTGAGCACCTTACATGGACTATAATGAAACTTGATTTCATTGGTAATGTTTTTTAAAACCTTCATTAAAAAATAGAAATGAAAGTGAAAACATTTTGCCCTTTTTGGTGAGCATCTTACATCATTGAGTGTAATGACACTTGAATTCATTGGCAGTGTTTTGTTCAAATTGATATGGATAAACTTAGTTTCAATTGAATCAGATGTCAATTCCAAGAAACTTGTTTTGCACAACCATTTTTCTCCTACAAAGTTCATGGGCATTGTATATTGTTGATATATAGTTGAATGCAATTGTGTTTGTGGCAATGAAATTAGGGGAAATATGGAACAAATTTTTTATTGTTATCTCCCAAATGGTTTTTTTCTTTAAACATGATTGTTTTCTTTTGCAGAGAAAAATGGAGTTGGAATGATCTATAATTTGTGATTTAGTATTAAATTAAATTTAAAATTAAATTATAAAGACCAGCTAAGTAATATTTGTGAATAATACACAATAAATGTTTTTTTACTATTATAACTAGCACATTTATGTAAATTAAATCACTAATAAATATAGATAGATATCAAAACACTTAGTTTCTAATCAAATACTTAGTTTCTAAAACATATCATTAAAAAATCATATCATCAAAACTAAAAAATCATTAAAAAAACTTAAATATATCATTACCCTTTTTCAAATATTTTCCAAATATTATACAAGAGTTTATGATTTGTGATTTAGTATTAAATTGGTTAAATTTGACACAAACACTTTGAATAAACTGCAGTAAATCAAGCAACTTTAACATATTTCACAAATTAACTTTTTGCATGGTAAGTGTGTTAAAATTGGCAACTAGGGCCAAACTTCATATGGGTCATCTTATTTATGGCAACTAATATTTTTATTAGATTCCTCTCATCGAGAAGTGTAGGATTGATCTAAAGATCATCCGATTCCGGTGAGTATTCATGGAGTTATGAATTTGTTTGTGTTATAAGACAAATTGTCAAGTTGGCCAGCAACTTGTGTAGGCTTAGAAATCCAATAGTCATGTCTATTCATCATCTACATTTTAGTATAAATAGGAGAAGACTTGAAGTCATTTGTGACACACTCTTCATGTGATTTCCTCTCCACGTCTTGGGTTTTTAGAGAAGGAGAGACACTAAAGAATACGCTGGCCTAGTATGATGCCCTAATCCAATGCAGTCATGAAGGCTTATTTACACACAGACAATGAAGACTCATATACGCAAGTCATGGAGACATCTATCCACTGTAAATGGAGACGCATTATCCGTAGTAAATGGAGACATAAAAACAGTCAAGGGAGGCACTTATATGTTGTCCAAGAAAACCTAATACGCAATCAATGGAGCAACCCTAAACGCAGTCATTAATGGAGGCACTTATACACTGTCCAAGCAACCCTAAACATAGTTAATGGGGACACCTAATACGCAGTCAATAGAGACATATAAAAGCAGCAAGGAGACTTGTTTTGTTGTAGGTGTCAGTGTGAGGATAAACATTGTTACATATTACAGACTTGAGTATAGATTCATGGTGACTAAGTGTTGTCATTGAAGAACCTTAAACAACATGGATTTGACAAGTGGTACAACCTCAAGGATAAGTTGTTCAAGGGGCAAGAGGGTTGCACTAATAGTGTTGGAACCTCTCTTGGATCAATGAGAACAACTCAGTGATACTTTGGTACAACACTGAGATGATGGGCATGTTAGTAAAGGGCAGCGTGATCAATGAGACTGCATAATGATGTAAAGGGCAACATGATCAGTGAGACTGCATAATGATGTAAAGGGCAACATGATCAGTAAGACTGCATAATGATGTAAAGGGCAACATGATCAGTAAGACTACATGATGATGTATGAGGCAGCATGATGATGAATGAGACAACATGATGATGTATGATGCAGCATGATGGGCATGTTAGGAAGGAGCAGCATGATGATGGGGGCAGCAAAGTGATGTTGTATGATGGGAACAACATAGTGATGGGAGCAGCTCAGTGACTAGGTGTAACACAATGACGGGTGCAACATGAGTACGAGCTGCAACACTATGAAAGGTGAAGTAGTCACCTTGGAGAATCAGTTGAAGCAATATGTCTTCAATTGATCTCATGCAGATATCAAAAGTCAAAATGTTGACTTCTATTATAAACGTACTACCTCTCTCTTTCTTTGCTAAACTTTGAAGAACATAAAGGAAGAATTGATCAAGGGCTTCCCCACATTGGGGTTTGTCCCTGGCTGGCACCACATCTTGTGTCCTTTTGTCTTGGCTTGTTTTCTGCGATTTATGTTTATGTTCTATCTGTAGTTTACTTTAATACTGATATGATTGCTAATATGGAAAGATATTGAGCTAACTGTGAAAATTGAAATAAAATGCTCTAAGCATAGAACATACCTAAAATTAACAAAGTGAGACCAATTTTTTGTGTTTGGTTCTAGGAAATAAAAACAACTTTAACAAACTGATTGAAATAGATGAGAAACTTAAGACTAATCTTTCAATAAATGTCGAGAAAACTCTCATTTTGTAGTGATTTGAAGCAAAATATGGAACTTCAAAGTGGGATCCTAGTAATACCCCACATTGGTAGAATTAGATTGGATCACGTTCCCTAACCTCTCCATCATAGAATTTGAATCCCCTAATATGAAATGAAGAGCTCTAGTGCATTGCATTGGATTTGCCTCTAGAGTTTCAAATCCTCCTTTGACCTGCAAAAACAAATATACTCAAACATTAATCACAAACAAAGGGAGAATAAACAAGAAAATGGAAGTTTTATTATATAGTTGTTGCATCAGGAAATGAAATTGGAATTGAAAATAGAGAAAAAAAACCATAGAAAAAGACAATATAACTCAAATTAAAAAGTAATAAAACTAAAAATTTAAAAAGAAATATTGGAAAAAAGGTTTTTTTTTTTGGTCATCTTAAATTGAAAATATGGAGAACGAAAACTATAATTCATGAAAATGGTAAAAAAAAAAAAAAAAGTTAAATAGAAGGGAAATAACACTAAAAACTAAAAAAAATTAGTAACTCATATAGAAAAATTGAAATTATTAAACAATATCTCTAAAAAAACCTCAACTAAACACCTAACACATAATAAATAATTAAAATAATAAAAAATAAATAAAAGTTGATTCCTAATATTAAACTATAATAAGTGACATAATTTTTTTATTTTTTTTTGGTAAAAACAAATTAATAAGAAATCAAACACTAAACTAAATACCTCATACCATATACATGTATAATAAGCCATTTACTATATAAAATACCAAAAAACCATCACAAATTGAAAAATCATATAACATTCACTAACGCATCGAGTGGTGAATGTCTTTGCTAAGTCCCTATGATTAGAAAAGACATCCATTAATTTCAATAAACAAATTACAAGAAAAACAACTTCGGTCATATTCATAGATGGTGTTTTTTTTAAGTAGCAAAATTGACATTTTCCTCCGCTCGAATCAAATTAATTTTTCTTCAATTGCTTTCTTTTTAGACTATTGTAGCATCAAATTTTCATGTATTTTTAACAGCTCTGCAAGAGTATTTTCTAAATGAAGCCTTTTCTTATCCGACAAATGTGAAAGGCCAGTCATCTTCATTTTTCCTCTAATTCTCTACAACATTACTCTCTTAATTACGCCTTTTTTTTATCACGTAAGTGCCAGTAATTTTAATTTTTCCTCTGTAATTCCAGACTACTCTTCCGGATTCATTCAGCTCAGATTCCAATGCATTCACCTGGAACTTAATGAGCTCCGCGTCAACTGCCATCTCTATATTCTTTTGGGTCAGTGATCCCATTTCACTCATGTTTTTCTCTCATCTCTGTGGCAATACCTTCCAAATTATTCTTCTCAGCAACCCACAATTGCATGTCTCTTTCAATTTTTCTTAGCAGATCCCTTGGAATCATTCAAGCTGGATTGCAAATCAATGTTTTCTGTCCTATATTGTTGTAGAACCCTCTCATTTTGAACCCTTACATCCAGAATTTGAGCTATTCTCTGATATTCTCATTCAGCACTCAGGCTATTCTGAGAATTTGAGCTTTTATCTCATTCAATTGAAATTCCAACTCAATCTTTTCAAATAAAAAAACCTACATGGCTTCAATTTGTTTCTTATATTTCCTACGTCCTGCCTAATGAAGACAAAAGGTTCTCCTTTATCTGTCTTCCATGCTTTCTCTGCAATTAATCTACTTTCAATGATTTCCTCAGCCTCTTTTCGTGTTGCTGCAATCTGTAAGAACAACCCATCCTTTTCCAGTTTCCAAGATTTACGTGCACCCTCAAATTGGCCAAACATAACCTTAATTTTATCTGTCAACTACAAAACACTAGTTTCCAGAGTTTGTTTATCAAAAAACACTACTCTGCATTCCTATTCTTTCTTAAAAATTTCTTTTGTGAATCTCTCCTTGGCTTCCTGCAATTGTTGCCCAGCTTTAGAAATTCCAGTGTTGTAGTCCTCATTTCCCTTTGCCAGCCGTTGTTGGAATTCCTTATCAATTTCCGTCGAATGGTCACTCCGTTGTTCACCAATTTTAACTTCTGGTATGAATTGATGATTATCTATCTTGGACTCGAAATTTGTTGAGATCTCTTGAAGAATATGAATCTGTGATTTTGTTTCCACTACCTTGGGTGTTTTATGAATCTGTGATGCCATTTCCGCTACCTTGGGTAAGAAACAGGGCTTAAAATCCTTTGAAAACAAGCCTCCGATGGCTTGGGAGGCAATTAGGAAGGCCATCACTTTTCAGAGATTGGGCCAAAGAAGACAGTCATAAAATTGAGGAAGAGAATACACAAAAATATCAAGGGGTTCTATGCCAGAGGCTGCTTTGATGGTGCTTGCCAACTGAGGAGATGATGTTGTGGAGTGGTCATCACTCTTTGAACTGGGGTGCTTTTACCATTTCTGGTGGCAGGGGGGCTAACTGTAGAGCTAAGGTCATTTCTCTTTGGGGAGTCATCACCTTCACTGGGCTGGACACCATCCACATCCATGGAAATGCAAAGAGCATCATTGACTGGGTTAAAGATCATACTCTCTTCTGCCCCCAAATCTTGTCCAACTGGATAAGCCACATCAGACTTCTGGCTGCCACCTTCCAACACATCTCTTACACCACATCTATAGGGAGTAGAACCAGGTTGCTGATCTTTTGTCTACAAGGGGCATTGGCGCAGAGACATGTAAGTATCACTTTGCGGCATATGTATAGGACATACTCACGAATGTTGGTTGCATCGATACTGACTAGGGATCCACTCTAAAATGAAAACTGCTGTAATTTCTAGTCTGGTTTTTGATGTATGTGTTAAGGAACTGACATCCATTTTGCATTTAATAGCTAATATTAACATATCACTCTTGGATAGGGTAGAAATATGCAAAACAAAGACAATGTTTTGGAACTCTTCTATTTCAAAAACAAAATTATAATCTAAATGTATCATTCAGGTGGTCTAAGAGAAAATATCTAAAACAATCAATGTACTATCCTTTTATCAATGAAAAATAAAGCGTTTTTTTCTGTTTAATAAAATCTTGTGGTGAAGTATTGATGATATCTTTAACAAGCCTTTCATTAAACACCCGCAACTTGCATATTTCATCTTCACATCTTTTGCAGGGTTGGGAGATTTGATAATCTTTGTCCTTGTCCTCTGTGCACTGTAATATATCTTTTTCATCTTTGTTGTTGCAAAGCTCGAAGGAGGATGATGAGTTGATACTATTTTGTCTCCTTCACCCGCTGCCTTTCCCCATCTTGGCATTCAACTATCACAATATAGTTCTCATGGGGAAGGGATTATGAATGAATTTAAAGTTCAAATAGTGGGAGTCTGGACTTTTGAATTTCAAATGAAAGGGACTCGGTCTTTAGAGATGATCTAGGGCGAGATGTTCCATGGATGTCTATGTGATGGTCATCCGTAGTACCAGAGCAGTGGGATGCTCATCAACGATTATGTTGATAGTCATCCATGGTTGATCCTCGATGTATCCATGCCATTTTGTGTAAGATAGTGACACTGAAAACAATAACCTTAATTATTGGATAGTTGACCTTAATTATCTAAGGAAAACCATTTTATAACTAAAAGAACATTTGTAATGGAGTTTTAGAAATGATCCATAATAATCTTAGTTATGAGATGCAGTCAAAGTTACTTATTTAGAAAATTGATGAATTGAAGGATCACAATAAATAAAGAGTTTTTTTTAAGAGAAGAGAAGAAGAATTTTGGTTAAGGGGAAATATCTAATATGAACATTGAGATAATCAAGCATTGCATTGTGAATATAACCTCATGGATGGGAAATTCCAAAAATCATGTAGACTTATAGTTGTAAAGATTGGTTGATTCACAAATTTTTGGATTAAAAATATGTTGGAGTTTCTTCTTGAGAGGATTCCCCTTTAAAATGTTGTTGCAATATGTGTGTAATATTTTGTGTATGTCTCATTGTTTTTCTCTTGTTTTTTTTGGATAAGAAGGAAAGAAACCAACCCATAATATTCATATGACATAGAAGTTATTAAATTGAATCTATGTTGTAGATACAATGGGTGATTTTGACTTGTAGAGTGGAAAATGAAATAATTTAGTATTAGAGTATGATTCTCTTTTCCTCAGAAGCATATGGTGAAAACTAGACTTGGATATTTTTTGAGTGAATAACCATCGATTTTTAGAATAACCCATAGTCATGGTCCAAGGCTAACTAAAATGGTAGATGACCACGAGATTGACAAATGTAAACTTAGATTCAAACATTTGGAGTCATGGGTAGAAGGTATTGAAAATGACCTCTAAAGCAACTTGGTTTAAGCATTGGCCAATAAGCATAAATATGAAAGGACTGACATTTCTAATGGAGAAAGGGAAAAAATAAAGTGTCTCAAGATAGATAGAGAAGAAACCTTTCATTAGGAAGATAATGCTCAAATTTCTAGAAGTCCTTCTAGATGTGAAGCTAAATTGGAGATAAAGCCTTATGATGGTCAAGTGGACCTTGATAGATAAAGTAATTGATTGAGGTAACTTTAAGTCTATGCCAATTGTTCTAGATTCATGGACACAACACAAGTCTATTTATCCCCACTAAATATGGAGGGATATGCCCTATTATGGTGGGAAAATCCATGTTAAGAAATATATCTTACCAAGAAGAAGTAAGTTGTACACTAAGCCTAAGTTTAAGGCTCTTGTTAATAACCAATTCTACCCTATAGTGTACGAAGAAGAGTAGGAAATCAAGTGGCATCATCTTAGACAACAATAGGAATAAGGAGTTCAAGAATATACAACTAACTTCAAAATGAAGAACATCTTGAGTTGGGTATTGACCAATTTGACATTAAGGTGATGATAAAGTACATTAATGGGTTGTTTAGTCATATTGGTATGGACTAGTGGATGGAGAGGAAAAAAGACATAGAAGCAAAAAAACAAATTTTGAATTGCCACATTGAAGGAAGGACTTACATTGCGAACATTGATAGAATTGTCACAACAAGGACAATTGTTGGCATTACATTTAGAGTTTATTCCTAAGAGTCAAACTAAAAATCGATTCTTAAAGTTTCATAGGGTTGAAGGTAAGGAAATGAAAGGAGCATTAGATGTTGATCAGAAAGTTTTTCCAATGTCTTAGTCAAATAATTTGTCAATGTCATTAAAGGTTAAATTATTGAGAACAAAACCTCAAATGAAGTGAAAATGTTGCTATAAAATGTCCTCATACAAGTGAAGAATCAAATGTTCCATGTGAAGATGTAAGGAAAAAAAAAGAGAGACAAAACAAAACCTCAGAAGTAAAGAATTGATTTTTTGTTGTTGAACAAGGGTTCTTAGACATAATGATGGAAAAATTGTTCCATGTGAAGTATTAGATTATTTTCATATTTAAGAGGAAATGATTTCTAAAATGTTGGTAAATAGTGAGTATTGAAGGCCACTACACATCCTAAACCATAAACTCTGGCGTGGTTATAGAAGGTTGCAAAGGTGCAAGAAACTCACCAACATAGGTTTAAGTTATACATTTCAAGTCAATTCTTGGATGAATTGGAGTGTGACAATGTGCCACTAGAATTTTGTGAGGTTGTCATTGATACACACACACACACACTATTTCCTTTACAAGAAACAATAAATGGAAGTTAATGAAGAAAATATACACTATTACCCTAATAAGATAAAATAAATCGAAGTTAATGAATAAAGGAAAATCAATTAGACATAAGTTCAAGTTAATTATTGGATGAATTGGAATGTCATTAATAGAATATAAAAATGCACACACACACTCACTCTATTTCCCAAATAAGAGATAACATATAGAAT
>APFE030109603.1:15621-41110 GCA_000404065.3 Pinus taeda | reverse complement strand
ACCATGGTTCTCTCATTAAATGCAATGTAAATATTTTACAAAAAAAATGGGTTGAGTCAAGGGACACAGGTTCTAGAGGATAGGGAGGTTACTTTTTTGAGATATTCAAGGTTTTCTTGTTGTAGGAAATATGACTTATTTTTTACAATCATTAAAGGTTAGTTGATGAGACTTAAATAGCTCGGTCTTTGACGAAGGCCATGTTTCTTTGAAAAAAACTTACAAGGCATAAAGGAAGAGGTTAATGAAGATTGGACTATGATGGAAGTAAGGACAATGGAAGCCAATCACTACTTAGGGGAGGAAAGTAGAAGGGGAGTTTGATTCATGATGGGGAACATAGAGAGACAAGAGAAGAGAATCCAACAAAGTAGGAGAAAAGGAGTTGGGAAGAAAAAGAAGGGAATGCAAAGATATCATTTTTGGGTTGGCAAGGTTGGTAGGAAGAATATCTCCCCCAGGTGAGCAACAATGGCCTCTCGATTCCTTGTATAACCATAGGGTGGATACAATATTTTGCTGGAGTCCCTTGATGGTTGGGGTGGAGGATTGTTCCTTGGAATCTGAAAGGAGGAACTCTAAAACCTTTTTTCTATGTGATTTTTACAATGGATTATGGAATTCCCCAAGGTGGGTGGAACCACTGTGTTGTTGTATAAAGGGTGGAGACTTGTTTCTTTGATATCCCTTGACATTCTTGGGTGGAGATGAAGTCTCTAGATTCATTGTGTGTATTGAATGGTCATCGTTGGATAGTTGGAGGTTGGAGGCAGGTGGCCTCTAGATTCCCTACACATTAGTTAATTGATAAGTAGCTGGTGGCTGAAGGAAGGAGAACTTATGGAGTCTCTATTTCAGTTGGCAGTTGGTGTTTTATTCCTTTGATAAATGTCCCTCAGTCTCTAGAATCTATCTCTGGGGTGAAAAATGCAAGTGAGAACTCACTGCAACTATTTATGGTTGGGTGGAGAGTGCTTGTCCTAGACTCAGTTTCCTAGATACCAATTTTCAATCTAATATAAGTCTCTGTAAGCGTAACCTATACCATTAAATGTATTCATATATGTTCAAACTGTTGGATAAATTTGCATGGATTGTTTGGATAATTCGTGATTTATAGTTGTAAATTGGAAAGAATGAGATTTTGTTCATTGGTCCTTCTGACTGTGATTTTTCCTTAATGATCTATATGCAGGAGGCATATGTTTATATTAGTGTCGTAGGTACTGAGTGTAGACAACTATGTAGTCAATGTGAGTAACACTAATGAAGGCATCCTAACCTTTGTTGATTTATTAAACATTTAACTTAATTATTGAGACGAGATCATGAAAAACCCTAAACATAGTGGGTCTGTGAAAGGAAACCCATATAATCCTTACCTGAGTTAATCATGCTCAAGCCAGTCCTTCTGCAACTGTATCGCTCTAGTCTTGTGCATGGGAATATACATATTTGTACATGTCTAGGAGTATTGCAGAAACATTGTACTATGGGCATTGGATTAATCCCCATATTCTGTGATAAAGAATCCATACACCCAAATTAGTCTTCAAAAAACCTTATGTGGAAGGCTTCCAAAGGCTCAGGGTCAGAGAATAATGGAGGAGAAGATCAAGATGATGTGTCTTAGAGGTTCCATCCTAGCACAAAATGGGAGAATTCAAGGAGAGTGTCGTGATGACGAGACTGGGATGACATGTTTCAGAGGTTCCATCTCAGAGGCGCAAAAAGGGGAGAAGTCATGGAGAGCACCAAGATAACGGGATTGGGATGACGTGTCCCAAAAGTCCCATCTTAGAGGTGAAAAGGGGAGTAGGTAAGGATAATCGTCGGGGTGGTAGGAGAAATATGATTTGGTGGGATGGTATCAAGGAAGAGGTCAAGGGATGGGGCTCATCTTGACGTTATGTGCCAATCAACAACCCATAAGTGGTTTTGGAAAACCTGATACTTCCTTCTCTTATAATCCCTATAATGGTTCTAGAAAGGTGATGGAGGGTGTCAGAATTAATCCCAGCCGTAGATCTAGAGATGGGCAGTTTTGATAAACAACTTTGTGTGCCATCGTTACCCTTGTTAACATATGTGCATATTGACCCATCAGAATGCATTGATCTGGAGCACATGTAGCGTGAAATGTCAATTGTTGTGAATTTTGCACAAGGCTAACTGTGGCAGGACCTGGGTGTATAGTGGGGACTGTAAGAGCAGAGCAATGTGGAAAACCATTATAGGTTCTAGGGATATAATTAATACATGGTGTCCATTACTTGCAATGACATGGCATATAATAAGTACATGACATATTGTGAACACCAATAAGAAGTAAAGTAAATATATACATAATTTGGAAGGGTAGGAATTCAGATAATGTTTATATATATATATATATATAGAGAGAGAGAGAGAGAGAGAGAGAGAGAAAGAGAGAGAGAGAGAGAGAGAGAGATGATGGCTACTATGTTTATTTATACATACATGTAGTCGAGTTATAATACTCAGAAGTAAAATAGGAGTGGTGATAATAATTAAATAATCCATACCCCTGAAGGGACAAAAGATAAAAGACATTTTTTTTATCTCGTTCTTCTAACAACACAAGAGGAATTGGATTAGCTGTAACCACCTCAATGGGGAAAGTGGGGTGTTGTTACATAGTAGAAGGTTAGGTAATGTTTTTTCAAGAATTATGATTGTATTTTGAGCATTGCTATTGGAGGTCTCCCCCTTAAAGAGGAAAGTGAACATAGCTCTTTATTATTTATTACAAATATATTTTTCTTGGGTTTATATCTCCTCTTTTGTTAATGGGTTTTTTGTACTATATTTTGTTTGAATTACACTATAATTAGTACCATATATGTTTCTTGGGTACAAAGTGGGAGAAGTTTTACACACAAAGTGGTAGAGTTTTTTTTCTTTTTCCTGATTTTTATGGATAAAAGATGGAAACAATTATGTAAAATTATGAAATTTTCTGTGCAAAATTTGAAGAATCCAATCTAAAAACTAAAGTCCTATGAAAGAATAAGAAATTGAAAAAATATTGTCTAAAATGAAGTCCATGAAGTGAAGTTATCGACAATTTAAAATCTACAGTTTTTCGAGGGTTCTTTCTAAGAAGGCCTTGAATTTTTCAAATTGAATATATTTTAATAGAGAGCACAAGTTTCAGTCAAACTAGTGCTAGTATATCAAGAGAAGTTGCGGAATTTCATAATTGGGGTCATAATAGCCATCCCAAGAAGTATAATGGAATTTCTAATAATTTTACATTTTCATCCTCAAAACCCTACATTGCATAAGCCTTTTTCTATTGATTTTTAAGAGTTTTTTCCTGAGTTAACAAGCTCATAATTTTTTATTTTTATTTTATTTTTTATTTTTGTTTTTCAAGACGTGTTCCAACATATTTAAATAACAAAATGACTTGTTATTAAGTGGGTAAAACCTTAGTTGGGGAAGGAAACATGTTGGAAATACAAGTGGAACTACGTTATTGGAAGCCCTTGTACCCCATGTTGATAACCCTTCATGTAGTATTGCATAAGAAAATACCTATATATATAATCACATGTCCACGTACCCTTGGGTATATAATAAGTCCCATAGGTATGCTTGAAACTAGCCCTAGACAAGTTAATCAATTATCTTGTTGTTATAATACATTGAGAACAACATTCAGGGAGACAACTCTCTAGTACCTTTGTAGTCTAGTAGTATGGATAAGAGAATGGTTTAGCCTCTTTAGTTAGTTCCTTAAGATATTGGATTGTGTACAACTATTACACCCCACATATATCACAAATAGATATACCATTTCCTATATAATATTAAACTATAAGGGTCCCATAGATATATATCACTCCCCTCATTATAAGGGGTCCACACATAGATAATATTCTCTCTCTATATTAATATTTGTGGTGTGTGTGTGTGCGTGTGTGTGTGTGTGTAGATATATATATGTATGTATGTATGTATATCTACACATACATACATACATAATACATACATACATACATACATACATACATATTATATTATATATATATATATATATATATTATATATATATATTATAAGAGGAGAGAGAGAGAGAGAGAGAGAGAGAGAGTAGAAGGTTATCTAATTTTTTTTCTATAATTATGATTGTATTTGGAGCATTTTTCTTGGAGGTCACCCCCTTGAAAAGGAAAGTGAACATATCTCTCTATTTCTTATTATCAAATAGATCTTTCTAAGTTTTATATCTCCTCTTATGTTAATGAGATTTTGCACTGTATTTTATGTGAATTACACTATAAGTAGTACTAGAGCTCTTTCTTGGGAATGAAGTGGGAGAAGTTTTGCACATAAAGTGGGAGAATGTTTTTCCTATTGTTGATTTTTATGGAAAAATAAGATGACAACATTTATGTCAATTTATGGAAAAAAACCATGAAAATTTTGAAGAATCCGATATGAAAAACTAATTTTTCGTTGAAAAAATAGACAAATAAAAAAATAATTGTCTAAAATAGAGTCCATAAAACAAAGTTATCCACAATTTAAAATCAAAAATTTGTATAAAGTGCTTTTTAGAAGACCATGAATTTTTCAGATTCAATATATTTGGATAAAGAGCACACATTTTGGTCAAATTAGTGACAATAGATTTAGAGAAGTTGTGGCATTTCATAGTTGGGGTCATAATAACAACTTGAGAAATATAAATGAAATTTGTGATTATTTTACATTTTTGGATTCAAACTCTACATTAGATAAGCTATTTTCTAGTCATTTCAAGATATTTTTTTTGAGTTAACAAGCTCATATAGTTAAGTATTTTTTCGAGATACATGTTCCAACGTCTTTAAATAATAGATTGATTTGTCATTAAGGTGCAAAAATTTAGTCAAGGAAGAATACATATAGAAAATACAAGTGCAACCACAATGATGGAAACCTTTGTACCCTATGTTGGTATCCCTTTGAGTAGTACCAAATTAGACAATAATTGTATATAGAATCACACTTCCACTTACCCTTAGGTATATAAGAAGTCTTATATGCATATTTGAAACTAGATCTACATAAGCTAATAGACTGCCTTGTTTCTATAGTAGACCAAGAAAAACACTCAAGGAGACAAGTCTCTAATACCTAGGTGGTCGAGTAGTACAACTAAGGGCATGGTTGAGCCTCATTAGTTATTTCCTTGAGATATTAGGTTGGGCACTACTGTTGCACCCAACATGTATATCACAAAGCTATAACACTTAACACACCCTTGTCGTTAGGATCCAATAACTATTTCCATTGAGTTCACCCATGAAATATAATACTTATGAGCACCCTCATACTTCCTCAAACAATATGAACACCCACTCTACTTCAGACATGTTGAACAAATTGGAAAAATAATTTAAATAATTGGAAGACAAGTTGAATGAGAAGTTTGAGCAGGAAAGTGAGAGCCTAGATAAAATTAACCATGTATTAATTGAGAATTTTTCAGGTACACCTCAAGGAATACTAGAAGAACAATGCAATACAATAGAACATGTTGAGGCACACAAGGAAGAAACTTCTAACTCTCCTCATAACAACAAACCAGTGAATTATAACATATGGTTCTACTCTGCTAGGGTGGTATCAAACAATTTTGATGGTTCTAACCCATTATAATCGGTCACCTATATGGAAAATTACTTTCCCCTTGATTGAATTATTGATTACATGATAACACTTATGGTGGGGGTCTTGTATTTAGATCTATAATTATGGAAACAATGGGAATGACATAAAAAATCCAATCAATTCTACATTGCTTAAGAGTTGGTTTGTTAAAGTTGTCCGTGCATGTTTCAAGAGAGATACTCACTATTTTGGGGAAGCTTAATAAGTTAAACCAAATAGGCTCAGTCACCAAATTTAGGGCCACATTTCATAAATTAGCCACCCATACCTAGAACTTAATTTATTCTTTATATAAAGAATCCTTCATTAATGGCCTCACGGAGGAGATTCAGGTACATGTGAGAATACAATGTATAAATATATGGTTGGAAGCAACCAATGCCTAAGAAGAAATATGGTAATGAATGCACAAGAAATAAAACTATCATTTATTCCCTACACTCCTACCCAGGGTAATGGCCCAAACACAACTGCTAATCATCCCTTGAAAGAACAAAGTTTGTCTCTTATAGAAATGGTAAGCTACTTAAGACATGGACTATATTATAAATATGATAAAAATAATATGTTATAGGTCATAATTATAAATAGCATACATTATTCCAAATTGATATGACCACTCAGTGCCTATCTGAACAAATTATTGTTGAGGAGACACCCAAGTTACAAGTTGAAGGCATCAACACTTAGACTCTGACAGATATTTAACCTTCATTTCCTTATGAATAACCATTAATATCCTTGCATGAATTGTCAAGCATTTCAACTCCATAAACCTTGAATTTCACTAGCTACAACAAGCATCATAAAGATCTAGTCCTAGTTGAGATTGATAGTATGTACTCACAATTTTATTCACAAGAGAGTGGTAGAAGAAACACATTGCTTTGTACACTCAATGCACAACTTTCAAATCATGATCACTAATGGAGGTATGTTGAAATGTGGGGGAAGATGTGAAAATATCAATCTCCAAATGACAAATTATTAACACAAAACCCATTTATTTTCCATCAATATGGGTGGTTGTGATATAGTATTAGGGGTACAATAGCTATGCATGTTGGGACCAAGCACCATAGATTACAATCAACTATATATAAGTTTCACTAAAGAAGGCCATGTACACACCCTTTGAGGGCTTCAGGAGGGCTCCCCTAAATTAGTCACTTCTCTTCATATGGAGAGGTTCCTAAAGAAAGGCCAACCTAATGTTATTGTCCAATTTAATGCCATATAGGTTGTGGATAATTTGTCACAAGAAGTCCACGTATATTGTAGTTAATCCTTGAAAGACATCATTTTGTCTTTGAGACAACAAATGATTTACCCCCTTATCGAGGAGAGAATGATTGTTTAGCCCTATATAATCCCTATTTAAGCCCTAAAATTGTTTTATTATATATCTATTGTTTTATCATTATGTCAGTTAGAACTTTTCATTGTACCATTTCATTATAATTGCACCATTTGTCATCTAATCTTATTTTATGCATTGTATTCACTGTAAAAGGAGCTCCTACTCAAATAAGGAAGTTTCCTCCTCAAAGTGGACTTTAATTATTGGTTTCTTATCATTTTTAAGGTGCAAGGTTCATAACATTTGGTATCAAAACTATGATCTTATGATTTTGTTGCTTCAAATGAGCCATCTCAGAATTTTTGCTTTAACGTTTTTTGGAGGATGCCTTAAATCACAAAATTTTTAGAATACTGAGAAGACATCTCAAGGCACATCTAGTAAAATTTTTGTAGTTTGGTTCACTATAGTTTTGAAGATATTCATTGTGGAAGTTAGGGCATGTGAAAGGTCTTGGAATCAATTTCAAACAAGTGATCTTGAAATTTTTGCTATAATTTCTTTTTTTCTGGGAATATTTAGACCATGAAATTTTGAGAATATTGAGAAATATGAAGATGATAATTTAACTACTCCACCTAAATATAAGCTTATAAAGAAATTACTTCATTAAGATAATCCTAATATATTGACGTTGTAGAAAAAAAAAAATGTGACAATGTAAACATGTGTTGAATAGTTAAGAAAATTTGGAGAAGTTATGAAGTGATATCACTAGATGTAGAAGGAACTATAGGTGGTTTTTCATTGATATCATAGATGAAAAAGAAACTATATGTGGTTCAGAAATCACAATACATTGTTTGGAAAGTGGTTTGGAACCCAAATTGTAAGATTGAAGATCATACCATGATGTCAGGTTTTATTTCTACTAGTTTTGAGTCATTAGCACATTGGATCAAGGACACATCACAAATGCATGTAGACCTTATTCTACCATGCTAAAGTGTGTTTTAGATTTTATATCTATTATTAGTTCTACCCTATCAAATAGTCCATGGATAATAGGGGGATATTTCAATATGATATCCTCTTGTAGGGGAAAAATGAGGACAAGATGGATGCAAATAGTATAGACTTTAGTGTAAACCCTGAGAAAGGGAGAGGTTGATTGATGTTCCCACAAGAAATGGTATCTTTACTTGTAACAATAAGAGAGGAGGTAATAATCAAATAACAGTTAGATTTACTAGGTTATTTCATAAAAAATTTATGAAATATCTTTTAGATATACTAGGTTATTTCAATAGAGGTTTTCCCTTATACTAGCCTATACCACTAGTTTATTTTGATTTATTGGGAGAGTAATATCCAACCATGACCTAAACCATTTAAGTTTAAAAATTTCTAGATGTATCATCCACAGTTCTTTTCCAACATAGGAAAAGTGGTGGTTTGGTGAAAAACTCTTATATTGTACTAAAATGTACCCAATACAATAATAACTTAAACACAACAAGTTTCAAATCGAAGTCTAGAATAAGGACGTGTTTGGGAATATATTTGAGGCCAAATTACAACTTGAGTGGGAGATGGAATATTTGTAAAGAACTATTATTTTTTAAGGCTTACTTGGAACAACCAACATCAAGGAGGCCCATATTCAACAAGGGATTAATCAACATTAGTGATAGGAGGAAATCCTTTAGAAGCACAAATCCAAAATTAAATGGTTGCATGGCCACAATTATCTTCTATATAGGAGGAACACCAATAGTATATCCTCTCTAAATAATATAGGAGGAGAAAAGATACAGAAACAAGGTGACATAGAGAACAAAAGCAACCCACTTCATCCAGAAGATGAAAGATCCAGACATAGATAGGGAAAATCCATCTAAACAATGACTCAATCCATCACAAGACTATTCACTCATCAACATAACATAAAATTAATATGCCCCATCACACTCATGGAATTCAAATGAGTTGTGAAGGAAATGGATGCAAGCAAATAATTAGGCCCAAATAGCTTTATGATAGAATTTTTCTAGCAATGTTTATTCAACAAGTTATCAGGGAGGTAGTGGAATAATCATAGAAATCAAAAGTCATTCTTCAAGCATTCAATTCCACTTTTATTTCCCTCATACCAAAGGAAATGGAATCCAATATAACATATAAGCTGTACCATATTTCTTTATGTAATTTCATTTATAAATTCATAAAAAAACTTATTGCTAATAGGTTGAAGTATTCCTTAAGAAAATGATTTCATCAAAGCAAGGGGGTTTTGTAGAAGGCCACAGAGGGATTCTCGTGCTTTTAATTTTTTTTTGAGATTGATTGTGGGACTACCAGTTTCGTAGTGAACCACTTCAGACATTCCTAAGGCTTCTCAAATAAGAACTCTATGTCAAGAGCATCAAATTGAAGTGGATCCTAAAACTTCTCCGTCAATGAAATTTGTTCCTCATCCTACTTCATCTAGTGAAAATATAGCTAGTAGTAAATAAAATTTTAAAAGGAATAGAAAGAGGAAGAGGAAGAAGAATAAGAAACAAATACTTAAATAAAAATCATTAACCAATTTCAGTCATGTTGGAGATATCTCATCGGCTGCTACAAGTCATGCTAGTGGCAAGAGTCTAATCACTATTAATTAAACTAGACAGAAGTCACCAACCAATGTGAGTGATGTTGATGTGCCACCAATAACTGCAAGTCATATTGGAGGAAAGAAACCAACTGTAACATACCCCCTCAAATTTTTCTTATTTCTTATTTTTTGGGTTTGACAGGGTTGTAGGGAAAACCTTCCTCTATAATGTAAGGTATGTAGCATGAATTTATCTTTGGTATGTGATTGTATCTATCATTAATTATATCACTATGGTGGTCCCTCTTCTCCCTGAGTCATGACCCACTGGAAATTTTCAAAGAAGGGTTACACACACTCTCATCGTATAGTTATTCTCATGGTCATCAAGTTCTAACTAGTCAACTAGTTGTGATGACTCTATTTTCATATGTCAGGGTCCTTTTTGTAAAACATGACTTTGTCTATTTGAATATGACAGCGGTATAATAGTTTTCTTGTAATCTTTGGTTTCTAGCATCCACATTTTGGATATGGCTAAAGGATCAATCAAATCCCCTCATTGGAAGAGAATTGTGGCCACAGGATGTACTTTTAATACATCAAGGACATGATTTCTATTGGAAATGTTAAATAACAACAACGCAAGCTTCATTATCAAATTATCTTTCCCATTCAAGAAGCATGTCTCTTATGATTAATGTACATAATGTCATTGCACCTAGATTAGAACTCAAGAGATTCACCATTTGCATATTTTATGACTAGAAAATGATATTCACCAGGTATTACAGGGGCTATTAAAATCATAGATAGGTCAAGTTGTAAGCAACCTAGAATTAAAACAATTACACTCCCTGTGGGGGGTTATCATCCACAACACATCAATAACATTTATGCATGTCAACATGTTATTGAACATAGGAAACTTGCGTGGATTTATCTTTTACTAAGTGTGTAAGAAGGCCAAGTAATTGCGCACAAAGCCACTCCATAATTTAAATTTCATTCAATGATATATATGTGTGTGTGTGTGTGTGTGTGTGAAATCCTAACAGTTGTGAAACATATGTCAATAACACTTAATGAAAATTCTAGGAACAAAGGAACAACAAATGATACAACAATGGATTGTTTTTTTTGTAATCCAATTAGGTGGATCATAAAATCTACACCAGATAGGAAACACCCTAGGACAATAAAATCCTCTCAGAGAATAATGTTATATCACAACATTATCAAAACTTCCAAGAATTAAGAAAAAAAACACATACCATAGATACCAAAATGCATGGTCTAGCATACCAATGCAAAACAAAATAGATAGCAGCACATTATTGCATTTTTCCTAGTAATGAAACAAGAGACTGCATATTTTTGGGTGACATTATATCATGCTCATCATTGAGTTAATTGGTTTCACATGACAACAACCATAAATAAACAATATTTCATGCCTAACGTTAAGTTAAATGGCTTCACATAGCACCTTGGCCAGCCATGAAATAAAAATACTCCATACCCAGTGTTGAATTAAATCGTTAGACAATAGTTCATACCCAACATTGAGTTGAATGATTATATTTAACAATATGTCCAACCATGAATGAAATTAAACAATTTCACACGTTATCATGCCTAGTGATATGATCATATCGCGAGTTTACATAACATCAGCATTTGGAAATACTTTATAACAATTACTAAAATGGTATAGTGACAACATATTGCCCGCATTTAGATATTCACACATAAATTATTGCAACACGTTATGGCTGTGTAGTAGGAGTAGATGTTAGTGCAATTAGAAGCCACAAAGATTATAAATTGTCATGATTTTTTTCTTCTTGTCTATGAAACGAAAAACCAAAAATTGGTACAACAACTAGTACACATTTCTCTTTCCTACTATACGGACATATATGAGAAAAATAACAGTTTGTACAGTTCTTAAAGAGGGCATACATTAATGGAATTCATGCAGGGAAATTACTAGGAACAGAGGTAGTGACTTGAAAGGACATATGTCAATAGAGCTTATTCTAGGAAACCACCAGATATAAAACTACAATAACCACAATAAAAAATGTTAATATGTGCATAAAACAAACCCTGTTACTCCAGATGACTTTGAAACACTAAGAAAATTTCCTATGAATCACATTTAAGACAACAAGGGAAGTTTCACCCCGATGAGGTCTTTCTAAATGCTAGGTCATACTACCTGGTGAATTAAATTTAAGGAGACTTGAGACCTTGCATCATGTCAACAGTCCTTATGGGAAATATTGTCCCAGAAGTCTATATGTTGGTTGCCTATGACGTGTGAATCCTCCAGCTTGTGGAAGTACATTAAGCATATGGGTTAACAACATTGCAAATTGTACAACTTTATACATGAGTATAGAACCCATTAATCCACCTCCTACCAAGAAAATTAGGAGGTATTGTAAGCTTTAATTCATGATACATGGTGAATTATCCCAACAAAGTTCGAGCATCACACTCAATAGGGTACCTAGCATTGTTGACTTAGAATAGTCATTGGGAGAATGCCCATCATTTTCCTCCCAACCATTGACAACTACTAACAATGCATCTACCACCCCATAGCTTGTGAAGTCGGTCCGATTGACCAAACCAAGGATTCTAGAGGTTTGTCCCACTTCCACCCTACATATAAGCGTTTATTTGTAGGCTTGTATAGGGGTTCTCGATGAAATTATCCTCCACCGAACAACCAATGAGGGAATCTAGAGATGAAAATCTCCACCTCCACTTATCCCATGGATTCAAGATATTTTCCTCCATCCTAAAGTTGCTCAAAAACTCCATCCAATGTTGGGAATCACAAGTGTACTAATTCTCAGCACTTAACAAGGAAACTAGCCTAGGGCAACCAAAGGAATCCGCCCTTTAGCCAATGAGGGACTCCAAAGATGGATATATCCACCCTCAGTAAATTTAAATACCCCAGAGAACTTAAACAATAATCGCATCAATAGAAATAAGGAATTTATGACTATAGATTAATGGTAGGAGGCATAAAGGTTGACCCAAGTGTTTTCCCACCAAACCAGTGGAAAGTAGTTAAGTCAAATCGAAATGACTGCAATTTTTTGTTCTCTATATGGTAATGACAACCAATAATAACATTACTACTACTATGCATGCATAAAGGACATAGTTACAGGGTTTTAGCTTGAGTCTGAAGAGTAAGGACAATTAGTCAATTGCATTATTGTAGTGTAGTTCTATCCATGTTGTGTATAGTAGGTATTAATTCCCCATAACCCAAGTATATTAGGAAATGGAAAATATCAATAAGGGTTGACATCACAGCAATGGGTTTAAGTCATGCATCTCCGTTAATTCGGTTTCAAACAAGGCCCTGCCTACTGAAATATTCCCTATCATTTAGACATTAAATAGATGCAAACACCATAAGATTCTAACACTATATCACAGCTAAGTCTCTGTAGGTGCCTTAACTAACCTCTTGTGTTGTTGGTTCCCCTACTGCCCTCATCATGTTGACCATGTGATTTTGAACATGTGCTTTGCCTTCCTTTGCAGTGAATGCCCTCTTCATATGGTTATTTCTCAATACTGACACTCTCTCCTTATTTTTCTTCTACTCGTTTCTTCTTTCCTCCCTCACTATGATTCGAATGTTCTCTTCTTCTATCTTTCTATGTTTTTTCTATATTCTCCTAGTTCGACCTCCCATTGTTTTTGTACTATCCAAACACTACCTTTGTTTAGTTAAGTCCCAACCACTCTAGACCAACAAAAGGTGTTCCCATGTCCCTCCTATCTTTGTCACTACCACTCAGTTATGTAGGCCAATCTGTTTCCTACGATTTGGCCTCTCTTTCTCTCTTCGCTTTCCATTTTCCATATTCCTAGGGCTTGTTCTAGAATCAACAAGGTGTGAAAAAAAATATCCCCCACCATGTGCTAATAACTTGTAAATATCTGCAACTGCTAGAAGAATCCTTAACTACGTACATATTCCCCAACCATATGAACCTAATGCCTGTGAGAATATCAGGGGTTATTAGGTCTCAGCGTTGAACTATATGTGCCTAATAAATTACAAAAAAATTGGTCTTATAGACTTATACACTTAACGTGCAACACATACAAAAAATTATTTGTTGATAAATAGTGTCATACCTTACCATTGTTTCTTTTCTAGGTCTTAATTGGTGTCTCAAATTGGGTTAGTTGTTATGAATATTTTTCAGGGTGAAGATTATTTCTCTTCTCTTGTAATCCTTCAACACTTTTTCTTTATATCCACACCCAAGTTCTCTATCCATTTTAGAAAGTAACGAGAATTTATCTTTTTCCTCAAATTACATAATTATGCATGATAAGTGATGGTTTACTCCCTAAAACATTGTAAGGTCACCCCACAAACCGTAGTATATTTATTATCTTCAACATGCATGCACAGATAACTAAGAAAGTGTTTATCATAACCGAATGAATACAAAATTCAACATGTATACCTTGATAATAAATATTTACAATATCCATACAAATGAAAGGTGGCGAGGGAAATATTTACATTATATAGATGAATTTACTATGATTAGGACGATTACAACAATATCTACATATTTATAAGATGGTCGAGGTCACTACACCATTCATTGAGTCATGCTAGGAGAAAGAGTCTAGTAATTTCAAGTCATATTAGCGATGAGTAACTAATCACTACAACTCATGTTTGGGGCACACAACCAAACACCATGAGTCATGTTGGGGGTAGGCATCCAACCATTACGATTCATGTGGGGGCATGCTACTAGCCGCTACAAGTCATGTTACACAAAAATATCGTCACCATGACTATCTGTAGTCAGTGTGGGTCTATCATCACTTATACTGGCCTCCTAAGCAAGTCTCAGGCCTTAGCTCTTCATGTCAAGCTTTGCAAATGAGAGAAAGACATTGAAAATCAATAAAACTCTGGTTCCGCACTTTCTCTCACTTTTGCCTGCGGGCCCACACTCTTTGTTCATATTACCTGCGTATCTGCACGCTCTGTCTGTAAAGGGGTGGGTGCGTACCCCTGTAAAAGTAAAAAAGGCGCAAGTTTATTCTAAAAAACTCACTTTGGGTTAATTCTAGATGTTTCTAGAAGGAATTTTGACATGGATTGTTCGCTCCAAGGTGGTTCATGCATCCCAAAAGAGAAGGAGCTAATCCCTTGATAGGAGGATCTATCCCTTTGAAGGAGGGCTTTATCCCTTTGAAGGAGGACCTAGTAACTTCCCTCTATTGCACTATAAATTAAGGCATTGGGTCAGTTGCTGAAGAGGTTAGAAGCTGAACATTTTTTAGGGTAAATGCTGATGGAATTTGGACTTCCTAGTTAAACTTGAGAGGAGAGATCACATACCTTTTGGTTTCAATGGGAAGTGAATGAAACTTGTCAAATTAGAGGAGACTTCTTGTCGGACCCTGGGAGGAGCTTGTATAGCATCAAGGCACATGTGTAAAGTTCTTCTTTCATTTGAATTAATACAATCAGATTCATTTTTCTCAACAAATTGTCTTATGTGGTTTGTTTCATAATCTCCTTGATCATTATGATGAATATGCTTTATGATATTGGCTTTTCAGGTGCTATTTAATTTGTTTGCTTGTTTGTGTTTACAAAATTACACTTCAAGGAATCTCATTTGGATTGAGGGAGCGAGGTTTCCACAAACTTGCATTGGACCCAAGGTAGGCCTAAAACACCTGTATGCCTTTGTTTTTAATTGCATATTTAGAGAAAGATAGTTTTTGATTGGCTTGCTTGTCACTAGATATCTTTAGATACTAGGAAGGTCGATCTTGTCCGCAACCTCGACTCATTCCGTGTGACAGTGGAAACAATGCTTACATAAACATAAACTAAACAAAGAGGTAAATATAAAAACAATGCTCAATGGAGCAAACAAGTCAACAAAATAATGGAAAAATCTCCCTTTATTGACTGCTGGTAGTAGAGGTTCAATACAGTAGATGAATCTTAGACACTTAAAGAGATTCTTTGAGCTATGGTGCTAAAAAATCCTCAGCAAGGGAGGTTCTTTTCCTATATCTCTTTGCAAGTTTCTCCTCTCTCTCAAAGATGTATGAAGACTCTCCAATGGTGGATTCATCTTTTCTCACTAGGGTGATGGATTTCTTAGAAGCAATATGGCCAACATGCTAGTGTTCTTCCCTTCTTTGGTTTCAAAAATGGAATGGTAGTTTTCTCTAATAGTAATTTGGCTAGCATAATAATGTCTCATATTTTTTCTCTCCCATGACTTGTTTATATAGAATTTTTGAATCCATATTCCCCCTCTTGGTTCATGAATGATAATGACACATGAGTAGGACAAGATGATTCCATTGAGGACTACATATCTTCAGGGCGAATCAAATTCAATTGTCCTGGACTGAGATCATGTCAGAGAATTGGCTCCAAGTGTGTGGAGTGGTCACGAATCGTTGAGTCATCTATTTCCTCGATCGTGTGACATTTGACATATATTCCGTGCTCACACGATTATCAAAGAAATAGCCATGGTGAACTCAATTTTATATCTTTGTAAACTTTGGACCTTAGGAGAAATTAAATTTTTTTAACTTCATGATGTATTTAGCTAGAAAATATTCACTTGTGCATTCTACTACGTGCCTTTTAGCTTCTTCTAGATTGTGCAAACATGTGTATGATTTTATAGTGTTAACAGTTTCCCCCTGATATATGAGGTTAGGAGAAAACGTATAGGTGAAATACATCACGTTTTCTATTCTGATGTAGAGCCTAATCATTTATTTGAGAGAAAGGATAACTTGTTATGGAGATGAGTAGAGAAACCCCTTAAATGAGTATAAATGATAACCATGCTCTGGGGAAAACCTAAAGAGTAAAAAAAAAAAAATTCTATACAAGGCAGGCATGTCCCATGTTCGTTTTTTTTTTTTTTTTTTTTTTTCCCCTGGGAAAAAGTCGTAATTTCTATTAGAGATTAAGAAATTACATTTTGTATATGCCGAAGCATTCATATATAGGCATCCAGGCCTATCGAGTTCATTAGTCCATAGGACTAGTTAGACAAAATTAAATTATGAAAAACTCCACGCAGGGAGCGGTGCACCAAAATTGTGTGCTGTAGGTTATAACTGAGCTCTACGCAGAGAGCCATATATATACTGTAGATGTCCAAAATTGTGATGCTGTAACTGAGCATAAATACATAGTATATATGTACAAAAATAAACAGTAATTTTATGTTGTCATGGGCACTATTGCCCGTCTGCTATATGATCATCAAAAGGACGGTGGTAGTGCTGGTAGAATTAGCCATCAATCTCCTCCTGTATCAACCATTGATCTCCTTGCCTGAGCGCAACCTCTTTGGAAAGGTGATCCGCAGTGGTGTTATGTTCCCTGTAGATATGAAGACATGTAAAAGATTCAAAGGAGGTAGTCAGTCTTCTTGCTTCGTCCAGAATATGTCTCAATGAGAAAGCATGACATTGTGATGCATTATTCAGCCAGCTGCAAACAATTTTAGAGTCACCAAATAATTGAAGGTGTCTGCATTGCTTTTGGATGGCAAAATGAATAATATGTTTAGCCGTGCATAGTTCTGCATAATTATTAGTGCCTCTTCCTAAATTTATTTGCAGCTTGAAGCAATGAGTGTCATTGAGATGCAAAATAACACCTCCTCCACATCCGGCCTCTTGGGCTGAGCCATCAAAGAAAGCCCATGGTTTGGATTTGTCAATGTTCAGCTGTCTGAGAATGCGAACCGGGGCAGTGGTATCCTCTTCAGTTATTATATTGTAATCAACTATAGTATTGAGGAGGATGGAGGGCCAATGAGGGGCTCTATGATCAAAGATCGCCTTATTCCGGGCTATCCAGATAGCCCAGCAAACAAGGAGTGGGATATTGCAGGATTTTCCAGTGTGATTCTGGTTCTAGGTATCCCAAGCGTCTATGATGTTGTTGCCTTGCCAATTTCTCAAGTGCGGGAGGTGGCTGGTGAGGGAATTCCAGAATTGTAAAGTAATGTTACAGGTCAAGAATAAGTGTTCTGTACTTTCTTCCTCTGCAAGACAGAGATGACAGCGAAACGGTCCATGAAAGGATCTCTTCATGAGGTTAGTACCCATAGGAATTTTATCAAATAGGATATTCCACATGAGCAGGCATGTACGAGGAGCTGATTTGAGCTTCCATAGCGCTTTCCAGGTGGGATGTATATTAGGCGGTCTGATAGACTCAATCAGTTTCATATATCCCAGTTTAGGGGCATATGCTCCATGTTTAGCAAAGGCCCAAATGATTTCATTAGGTCCTTCAGTGAGTCTGATGTGGGCTTGCGTGAGTGCATCAGTGTATTCCGTCCACGCTGCATGCCATTGAGCCGGAATCTCCAGGGTGTGTGCATTGAGCCAAGCCTGTTGAAGAAAGGTAGAGTTTGCAGGATCTCCAGCGTGTATAATGTGGGTGATGCCTCTGTCATTGAGGTGTCTGATGAGGTCGACAGATAACCTATGTGCGTTCCCACATCCAACCCATGCATCCAACCCAATGTGAACAGAGTTGCCTTCCCTTATTCGCCATGTTAATCCATCTCGCAGCAGTGGGATGGTGTTGATAACTGCTTTCCATATGATGGATACATTGTGAGAGTTTTGTTGTGAGCAGAACCAATCTAGCACATTCAGGGGATTGATATATTTCGCATATGCCACCCTCGTCCACAGACTCTCTGAGGTGAGAAGCTGCCATCCAAGTTTTGCCGCCAGCGCCTTTGAAAATAAGTCAAGTTTTTTAATGCCCCAGCCTCCCCAGCATTTAGGCTTGGCAATGGTGTCTCATTTGACCCATACAAAGAGTCTGCCAGGCTTCTGTCCTGCCCAGAGAAATCTACTGCAGATGTGTTGTAATCTGTTAAGGATGCCTTTGGGAATCCAAGTAAGGGCCATCCAGTAGACCGGAGTGGCTTCAATCACAGCTTTGATAAGTATTAGTCTGCCAGCCCGGGAAAGGTAACGATGGTACCATACCTGGAGTCTCTTTTCAACTTTGGCTATAAGCCATAACCAATCTGCTATTCTATAGCCATTTGGTTTCAACCTGAAGCCAAGATATTTTACGCCATCTGCAAGGGACAAGGAGTTGAAGGGAAAACGTTGTGAAGCATACACAGATTCATGGACAGAGCATCCGACAGAGGTGATAGATTATTTCTGTTCATTTATCTTCATACCTGTGGCCTGCTGGAAGAGGAGCATGGCATTTTGAAGAGTGGAGGTATCCCCAATACTACCATTTAAGAAAATCAAGATGTCATCAAAAAATAGGAGATGTGTGAGGTAGAAATCATCAGCAAGCTTAATGCCAATTAATATATGTCTGTCACGTGTAGAAGAGAGTACTCTGCTTAGGCCTTCCATAATAAGTAAAAAGAGCAGCGGTGAGAGAGGACATCCCTGCCTAAGTCCTCTTTCTGCTGTGAAGAAAGTGGTAGCTTCGCCATTAAGAAGGAAACTGTAGGAGACGTCTGTGATACAGCTCATCATCCATTTGATAAAGTTGAAGGGAAACCCCAGGTGAGTGAGCAGTAAGCGCAGATATAGCCAGTTCGTTTTGTCGAAAGCCTTAGAGAGGTCTACTTTAAGGATCATGCCCTTCTGCCTTTTTACCTGAAGAGTGTGAAGAAGTTCCTGGGCAGAGGCAATTGTCTCGTGAATCTGTCTGCGGTGAAGAAAAGAAAATTGTTCCGAGGATATATGTTGTGATAAAATGGGCTTGAGGCGATTTGCAATAGTCTTAGCAATGATCTTGTAAATGCAGTTGCATAGAGAGATGGGACGAAAGTCATCAAAAGAGATGGGTGCATTTGATTTGGGGATTAATGCAATGAAGGTCGACTTAATGGCCGAGGAAATTCTGCCTCTTCTTCTACTATCCTCAACAATCTGCAGAAGATCGTTGCCCAATAAGTCAAAGAAAGCAAGGTAGAACTCAATAGTCCAACCATCAGGTCCAGGTCTTTTATCCTTCTTAAACCATTTTAGCGTAGCTTCCAGTTCTTCCATAGTCACTTCTTTCAGGAGTTCCTCAGAGTCTTCTTGGTCAATGTATCTGGGGAAAATTTCTGCTACCCTCATGATTTCTAATATGTTGACATCTGTAGGGGCCTTGTAAATGCCGCGAAAATGGGAAGTAGCCAGTCTGGCCAGGTTTTTCTGAGAAGTGACCTGATGTCCATGTTTGTCCTTAAGCTCCCAGATAGTATTGATAATTTTCCGGCCATTTTCAAATTTATGATAAAATTTAGTATTTGCATCACCTTCCATGAGCCAGATGGCTCTGCTCCTGAGTCTCCAGCTTTCCTCTCTTTCCTTCAGGATCTGTGGGCGTCTGGTAATGAGAGAGGTGTATTCCTCTTTTTTATCCAGAGTGGGGAAGGTTCCAGTGGACGTTTCTTCGAATTCAGCAATGACTTTTTCAACTTCCTCTAATATCAGATTGTTCTGTATACGCTTTTGATGTGCCCAATTCTTGGTGATCTGCTTGAGTTCTGAGAGTTTCCTGACAAAACTCACCGAGATGTCCTCATCATCCCGGATGGGGTTTGTACGCCAGTAATTTTGGACCAACTGAGTATAGGATGGGTCCAGGAGCCAGGAGGCATTAAACTTGAAGGGACTTTTGATTCTGTGGGAGGAGTTCTCTGCCTCAAGGAAGATAGGCTGGTGATCAGAAATGCCCCCTGATCCTACCCATTGTCGAATACGGGGCAAATAGTTATATAGGGGTTCCTTAACAAGGAAACGATCAAGTCTTCTAGCCAGACTTTGTTCACCACTCCTATTATTGGACCATGTGTACTGTAATCTTGCAGATGGTATGTCAATCCACCTATGTTCCTCCAGTAGGCTAGTCAGGGAGTCAGTTAATGTATCAACTTGTGCATGATGTCCCCATGACTCGCTGAAGCCTAAGGAGAAATTTAAGTCCCCTCCAAGTAGAATGTTGTCTGCTCGGAATAGCTCAGATCCTAAAAGGTTCTTCCAGAAGTTGGCACGATCAATACAAGGGCCATATATATTAATAATTCTGATGACCCGCCCTATCAGGTGGGAATTAATGTCCAGGCCGATGAAATTCCTGCCTCCAAAGTAATTACAAATTTCCGTTGTTCTGTTGTTAACCCCAATGGCCAATCCACCAGATCTACCAGATGCATCTAGGGCCTAGAAAGTCCAGCTAGGGAACCAGGCATTGAGGATTTTGGTGAGGGGATCAGCCTGGCAGAGAGTTTCTTGAAGGAGGATGATATCAAGTGCTGATGTAAGAAGGAGCCTCTTAAGCGCTAGCTTTTTGGCTTTGCTAGCGAACCCTCGGTAGTTGAAGGAGAGGATCTTCATGGAGGGGAGGGAAGAGGGCCATCCTGTGCTCTAAGGGCCCCAAATATGGCAACTTCAGCATTTGCAATATGGCGAGCTTTGGAGATACGGGAGGGTCTGCCTCTGGAGTTCTTGAGGGTCAGTGGGTCGCTTGCCATGTCAAGGCCCACGACATCCGATCCCCTATCCTTAAAGTGGGGGCGTAGGGAGTAACGGGGGAGGGGCTGATCTTGAGGGTCAGTGGGGGGAACAGGGGATAATGTAACCCGCGAAGGAGGGATCACCGGTGAAGGATGCGGGAAGGAGCAGGTGAGGGAGGCCTGTAAGGGGGATTGGTGGGGGTTTGCAGCGGAAACTGATGCTGATGATGGTACAGAACTCATGTTATCATATGTATTCATATCCAAAGGCATGCAAGAAATTGAAGATGTCAACAGAGGTAAAGTATGAGACTTACCCGAATGAGTGATTCCTTCATGATCAGGCGGCGGCTGCACAGAGACTACCGAAGTGGGAGCAGGTGCAGTGGAAGCTGTGGTAGGATTGGCTTCAACTGGGAAGGTCCTGGTATCCCCTTCGGCCTATGAGCGCGCTTGATCCCCATTGTGATGTTCCTCATGCATTCTGGGTGAGTCGGCATTTGGGTGTGCATCTCCCTCCTCCATATCAGGTGATCTTGTTCTCCGAAGGAGTGGGCATTCCCGGAATATGTGTCCAACTTTATGACACCTACGGCACCGATAAGGAATGCCCTCATAGTCAATGGGCTGCTTGCGCACAGAATCTCGCCATTGAATAGTAATAGCTTCCAGCAGTCCTCCCCGAGTGTCCAGGTTGATAAGAACCCTTGCATACGCCATCATGCCCGTCTGCAAATAGGATCTGTCGTGATCCATGTAGGTGCCTATGGCATTACCAATTCTCTGAAAAACATCTTCAGACCAGAAATGGAGTGGAAGCCCTGGAAGTCTAATCCAAACTGGACCAATGCCGATTTGTTCTGTCTCAGGATCGAAAAGGGGAGTCCATCGCTTAAAGAGAACTGGAGCATGATCAAAATGCCAGAAAGATGATAGGACCCAGTTTGTATGGTCTGCACGAGTGAAGCGCATGGCAAACCAACCCCGCACGAAGGTCTGTACAAAAGGAATTTCCGCCAAATGGTGGCCCCAAACAGCAGCAGCCCAGGTCTTCAATCTTGCAGCCGTGTAGTTACGTCCCCTGATGTGCCCTACCAAAACTCGATCCGCGAAGTCCATGGCCTCTCCCAGATGGATGTATTCTTCCAATCTGACGAAGACGTCGTCCTCCTTAGTTTTGAAACACTTATTCCTCCGCTTAGGGTTCCGGGCAGGTAGGGAGCTGGGATGTCAATCAGGGAAATGGGATCTGGAATTTGACGGGTCCGGGCGGAGTCCAGCAGATGGGGGATCTCGGAGCCCAGAGACGGATGGATGTCCCGTGAGCAGGGGCATGGAGGTGAAACAGCTAGAGGAGATTCCAGAAGTACCCAGAGAGCCAGATGAGGTGCCCGTGCGGAGGTGATTAAAATGCAGAGGAGGGAAAGGGCCCGAAGTCGAAGGGTAGAGGCTAGGGTTTGCACTGAGGCAGCCAGATACAAACCCTAGGGTCACCGGTGAGTGGGGAGGTGTTGAGAGCACCGGCCAGGTCGAAGGATCGTCCAGGAGGACCACAGGGTTACTCAGCTGCTGGTCGTCAAACGGATATGGAACAGGTTCGGAGGAGCCAGGATTATACATACCCCCTGATGTGGCAAAAGGGGTGTGCCAGATGGAAACCCTTTCCAAGGGGTCGGCAGAATAATCAACGGCGTCGAGGTCGTCCAGCGTCAGCTACTCCTTGGATCTGAAGACACCTTGGATCGGAGAATAACCGGAGAAAGTGACAGATGCAGTTACTGAAACTGGCTGCGGAGAAAGCTCAAAACGGTGAGGCGGTGGATGATACGGTCGGTCTACAGTCCCCGTTCCAGCGTGATAACCGGCTAAGTGTCTGAAGACAAAGTTGTCGGTTCCAGAGATGCAGGCGCGGAGGCATAGAACCGTATGCAGCAGCAGATTAGCGAAGCAAACCCTAACCTAATCCTTCGCGCGATTTTTGTCGTCCCGGTTCCATCCAGGATTAGTTATCATGTCCCATGTTCGTTATGTTGACTTAGTCTAGAATTATTACAATCAGACAAGGAATGGTCTTGTCTAGTCAATGTTGTGGTGGTTGACATGCTAATGGATAATGATGATAACTCTTGATGCCCTCAAGGGCGCTTCATGGTCAAATAGATTGGATTTGGTTCCCCCATGCATGACAGAGGTGAAGCATTGTTGAATGATGTGTTATAGTATGCATGGGTATTCGACTACGTGTACCTCCCCTATATCATGGTGTAAGTGGTGAGCTCCAGTATTGCAACAACAATTTTGCAACTCCTCGGACTCCCTTCTTTACTTTTATCAACCTGGTAGTTCATAACAAACTTGGAAGCGACGGTGCTATATGAACAAGTACTAGCTCTTGCTGTAGCTGTCACTTGATCAGCTGGCACAAGTCCGCTAGGGGCTCAAGCCAACTTCTATGAGCTCTGAGGAGAGGCTGTTTAACTGATAGATGGAAGCCAACTCGAAGGAAGCTAATCTATTTGCAGAAGGAAACTGAAAAGATGAAAGCAAACGTAAACCCTATCAAACCCTAATTTTACCAGCTAGCTCTACTGATGCAAGAAAGAGGATGCAAGCTACTGGGAGAGATGCCATTGACTTCTAAGAAGATGAAATGCATGTATCTAAGCTATATCTACAGCAAAATTTGAATGAACCATCTTTTTGTATTTTTGAATAACTTGTCAGAATTATCCTGCATGCGATTTAACTGTTTTTTACTGTGCAGAGGTGGATTGGTGAGAGGAAATGCTTGGAAGAGATTGGGAAGGTTTAGAGAGGGCCTAAGGGGTCCCTAGCACCCTTCTTGAGAGTTTCACATAGTTTGGCCTTCAAGAAATCGCTTTCGTGAGCTTCTACAGGAAGTCTGCAGGGGTTCTATAGGATGTTTGGAATTTCTACAGGATGTTCAGAAATGGGATTTTGGAGCATGGATGGAGGGAAAAAGGTGGAGGAATGAGTATGGAGGTGAAATAAGGGTGTAGGGGAGTTCAAGACTTGGGAGATGGAGTTGAGGTGTGGTGCAAATGGTTAGATTTGTTCAAGGAGGGATGAAATGATGTTGCACAAGAAGATGAGAATCATGGCAAAGTAAGCGAATGAGGAAAATGTAAGGTAAGGGTTCTAAGTGAAGGATGAAGCAGGTAGGTTGGATGGAGTATGGGCAGGTAAGGAAGAATAACAGGTACTCTGCAAGTGGCTTTTCGAACTGAACAAACAAACACTTATAAAACCTATGACCTAGTTACTTCACTCTATTCTGACCTAAGTAACAGCAAAAGGAAATGAACAGAAGTTTATTCGAAATGAAATGCGTGAAATAACTAGGCAACTCAGCAATCATAAACTGAAGCATTTAAACACTACTAATATCAACATCTGCAAATGAGGATTCCAACACTAAGAATTGCATGACAAAGCAAAACAACGTTTTTGTTGGCAGCAATGTCACCTTTGTCCCATCTTACGATCCCACTGAGGGAGAGGTGAGATCGGAGGTGCTTGATGGCCTTTTTCTAGAGATATTCCCTGTTAATAATCCATCAACTAAATCTGAGCATGCAAAAGCCTATCTGATCATTAACCATGACCTATGTAATCAGCAAGGTGTTAATCTAATAAACAGAAATTATTTTGCACAGACATAAAAACAAATAAAAATACATGAAGGAGGCCTTGGCTCTTAGGTTGGGCCCAACCCCAAGAGTTGCAGGCTCCTGTAAAAAACTCAGAGCTAATGCCAAATAGAATTTCTTTTCATTATCAAAAAATGATCATCACAAGAAAGTTATAAAGCAGTAGCTACAAGAAAACGAGCTGGGAAAATGACAGCACTCTAGTGCAAAATTACAACAGTTCCAAAAGTAAACTATGAAGGTTGAGGCCTTCTTATTTATACACTACGAGGGGCCTATCAACCCTCCTAAATTCCAGGGACTCGGCTGTTCCAACTGCCGTAAATAGTCACTCTTCCCAAAGCTGCTTGGCTGCCTTTAAGATTCGTTTTGGTGGCCTGTTGAGCTCGGAGTTGAGGGTGGATATTTCGAGGAAGGGCCATTTAATGCGAGAGACAACCCCCCCTGCCCCCCCCAAATACTCACCTCAAGCTTGGCTGTCACATGTCCCATGATTGCTTAGTTTGCTCCAAAACTTGTCCAAAAAACCTGAAATAACCACGTATTAGCCTCCCTAATAGAGTGACCACCCTTATTCATTCAAACAACATAAACATACTAAAAAAACATGCATAATCTATGAAAAATGGAGGATTGAACAAGGACAATTAGGCAAAATGAGCCCAAT
>APFE030109603.1:0-15526 GCA_000404065.3 Pinus taeda | reverse complement strand
TAAACATACTAAAAAAACATGCATAATCTATGAAAAATGGAGGATTGAACAAGGACAATTAGGCAAAATGAGCCCAATAAGTTACCCAATTCGGGGCTCATCATTACCCCCTGCTAAATGGGTTGCTCATCCTCTGAGCAACTAGTCCAACTCATCATCCTGGATAGCCTTGACGGCCTCCCTCACATCCCAGGCCTCTGAAGTGATATCTTCTTCAAGGTCATGAAATCCTGCTTTATTTTCCACTTCTTCCCACTGCTTGTGCTGCTCCTCTTCTCTGACTCCCTCTAACAACCCCAAAAGAAAGGGAGGACTGAATTTGAGGTCGATCCAGCTGGCCTAAAGATTCTGCATGGACTGTTTGTAGAGAGGCACTCTTGCTAAGGCCTCCCTCATCCTTGTGGGGGTGTGGTATTCTCTAATATTTAGGTTGTGGGACAATGAATTCCACCTTCGGGAGCAAGCATGAACACAACTATCCCCCAGCAGTCTCTCCATGTCCTCAAAATGGGCTATGGCTTGGGCTTGTCATCCCATGTAATCTGGTAGGGCCTGAGGGTCATTGGCCAAGTGTTGGTGGGTGGATATCAATGCTAAAGGATCCTCTGATTTGCTCTAATCAATAGTGGCTCATGTAGCTATCTGTTCATTATGTTTTGGACCTATGCTACTCTCTTTTCTTCATGATTTAGCCAAGATGCCATGGCCATAATTTGTACGTCCCCTACCGCAGCATTAGGGTCCCACGAGTTCATGTTAGGAAGGGCTAAGTTGTGTAGGTAAAATTTTGATAGCTTGGCCTTGTCTTCGGATGAGCTGCTGTCACATAGAGCCATGAATTGAGAGTATTTTTGAAATGGAGTAATACCTCTCTGTGCCAAAGTGTTGATTTGAAACTGCAACCCCTGATCCTTGAGGTATAGGGCGTAGGATTTGGCCGGTTGCCTACACTACAGAGCTTCCATCGCCCAACTAGCCATGCAGGCTAGTTGGGCCTCCTTTTCTTGTACCCGTTGTTTCAAAGACTGTATCTCCAGGCCTTCTTGCAATTCTTTTTCCTGTAGCTGTCGATTCAGTGTCTCAATTTTAGCCCGCATCTCTTCCCTTCTCTGCTGTTCATCAGGTGTTTCATTGGATGTTGTGGGCTCCTCCTATTGTTGTTTTCCACCCAAGGTGTGGGGCCTATCCTCCATAAGGTGTCCCTGTAACTGTAGCTGCTATTTGAGCAGCTCATTTTCTTCCTAGAGCTTGGCCCACTGGCTGCTTTCTACATGCCATACCAAAGCCAATTCTTTCCTTGCCTCTTTGAGCTATTCCTCCAAAGGACCTATATCTGCCACACCCTTGGACTTGGCGATTTTCATCCAAGTGTGGGTCCTCACTCTCTCTTCCTCTAGTGCAAAGAAGAGTGGCACTGCAAATTTTTGGGGAATTATCCTTCCCGCCTCTAGCAAGTTGTAGTAAGATCCCAGGTTGGGTTGGGGGCTTGGTTCCTCAATTTTCTTAGTCTTTTCCTCCTCCTAGGATGATGTAGCTGCCTTCTCTTCCAACTCTTCAGTCTCCTTTAGCCTAGCCAATGTATCCTATAGAATTGACTCAGCATCTTGTAGAGAGGCCTTTGTGTCCAACATTTTCATTCTTTCTCTCTAGGTGGATGTCTTCGGGATGCCCTGTTCATAAGTGATGGATGCCTTGGAGGGAGACCTCTCCTTTTGTGTAGCTGGGGTGTCTACAATCATGATTGGTTCTTTTGATGGTGGCTGGGGTCTGCCAGTCTTTATCCTCATGCTCCTTCTAGCCTTAAAATACATAGAAGGCTCCCTTTTCTCTTCCCTTTTTGCTCTGGGGTTGTGCTTAAAGCAGCCAACACTGCTGCTGCCTCTCTGGCCAAGATCCGGGGTGATTTCTCCTTTTTCTTCTCTACCTTCATACTTCCTGTAGAAAGTCCTATGTTGACTGTTTTCTTGCTTCCTATAGAAACGGTTTTCTGGCTTCCTGTAGAAATGATTTTCACTGTTTTGGCTTACTTGGCTGGGGGTGCCTTCTCTTTCAATTTTCCTGTGGTTGCCTTGGGTGTGCCCTCACTTTCTTGGACTTTTTCAGTCCGCTCTGTCCTGATTTGCAATCGTTTCTCCCTTGGTGTTTGTGCCTTTATTCCACCCACAGTTTTGGGCTCGACAACTTGGCCTTTCTCTTGTTTCTCTTCTTGTTCTTTTTGTGTTGGTCTGTCCTGGGTTCCCTTACCCTTGGCTTTCTTTTTGGCTTCAAGGTGTTTCCCTTCTTCACTGCTAGATGAGGTGAGTTCCTCGGCCAGAATTCTTATATCATCATATTTGGACATATTGCAGAAAATTTCCCAGGAGAGGGGGACAGTGTAGGTATGGAGGACATCCTCTACTAGAAGCTTGATGAGCCCATGATGGGCTAGCTGATCTGGTGTCCCTTCCTTTAGTTTTGTGCCACATTCAATCAATGATTGCAAGAGAAAATAAGGGATGCATAACTTTTTCTCTGGGGGTAGATCCAACCCATGTCTTAGTTCTTTTAGCAACCAGAAATGATAGCCGTAAATGATACTGAACTACCCCTCACAGGTAATGTATTTCATAATTTGGAGACTGGCTTCACTCCACAGAGGATGTAAACTAGCCCTCCTTACCGCATTCTTATCTTCTGCAAACTGTTCCTCTGGTAGGAAGAATTCTTTCTTGGCTTTTTGGCCTAGTCCTCTCTCATCTTTGCTCCAGGGTATCCCCAATGGCAGGTCAGTGACTCGACTAATGAATTCAGGGGTTAGCTTTAAGGTCAACCCTCTGAAATTCACAGTGGCTAGTGTATTTGATTTAGGTTGCAGAGACAGCAAGAATTCTTTCGTTATTGCATACATGTCCCTGAATTTTGTCACAAAATGCCATCCAGTTGGCACGGGTGAAGAGGTCCACAACTGCGGGGTGTTCACGCAATTTTTTGGAATCCAAGGGTTCCTTCCTGATAAACCCTCCTGGCATGGTGAGAGTACTTTGTTTTGGCTTGTGCTCTGATCAGAAAGGGGTATTATGTTTATGGTTTCCTCCCTTGAACTTTGAAGACCGTATCCCTCAGGTGTTTATATTTCACTTTGCAACAATTCCTTGGTTATAATGTTGTTGTTGCCCAAAACACGACTGTCAAAATGGAATTAGACTCCCACAGATAGAGTGCAGAGCTTAATTTTCATCCCCAACATGCATTCAACCACATAAAAGTCACATTATTCATGCACAGGTTAGCCCTCACAGTGGTTTATCTTTTTTATAGGAGGAATTTATTAAAAAGAACCATGGAGGAGAATTTGACGCAGAATCAACTGAAAAATTCCATGTATCACACAGGAAAACTACTATTCTTGACCCACAAGTAGACTTGCTTCTAATTCTCCTACTCCAGACAGTTTAATTCACCACCTTTCGAAATATCATGCATGGGAATGGTGTTTTCGAGCCTACCTCTCTTCGAAACTCCAATTTTGACGCAGGTAGTCAAAAGAACCAAGCCGGGTACTGGAGGACGTCACGATGCTTCTGAACAAGCCTGGAACATGGGAGGATTTTGAAACGTGCTAAGAAGCTTGGGCTAACAAACTACAGAGGAGGAGGACGTGTACTTTGCTGAAAAAAGTTGCAAGTGTAAATGATAGCGGTTCATCGTGAGTTCTCGGCCGAGCAAATTTGAATATGGTGCAATTCCTGGCTAGGGGGTGAGGTGTCCAGGCCGATCTGTTAGCCAACATCACGGCCATTATTCTCCTACGTGTCTCTGGCCGCCATTACTTCCCCTCTGCCATTAACCGACGCCACCCTTGTCAGTCCACCGATTTCCCGACTAGACACTTCCCACATTTTGGCTGCACATCTCTTTGGCATAACCAAGCTCATTGGGATCCCACGAGGCCATTCGATTGACTATGGGTGGCCAGTTGACTGGCCACTGAATTCGTTCAATCCACACCATTTCATAGACATGCAGTTTTCAGAGTATAGTCCATGCAATTTGACGAATAAGGTTAGACACTTACCTGTGTGGCCGTGGATGTGTTATGTAGGCTCCAGGACGTGTAATGATGGCTTTGCTCACTACTGCTTCATGCACAGGTGTTGGAACTCCTTCTTTCATTGGTTGATGCTGTATGCATGGCTTCAGGACCCGATCCTCTGGCCGTAAATGCTGCATGCACAGGCTCCGTCTGATTTCAACTATTGAGGAGGTGTTCACATATGAGCGGAGCTTGTTACATATTCCCTGTGTCGATTTTAGCTGCTATTGACTCCATAATATGTACTCCAAACAGATCAGCTACTACAGGATTCCTGTAGGACATCCTGTAGATACTTCTCCTCCTGGGATGTAGGCTAAAAAAGCAGGGCTGCATTCACTGATGAAGAGTCTAGGTGGAGCTTGAATAGGTAGAGTGTGCGAGCCTTTATTTCTTGATTTTTTTACTTGAAATTTTCCTCTTTTTCTTTGCCATCAACCTGAGGAAAACAGGTTTTCTGAAATGACTGTGCAGGAACACATGACTAGGTGGGTGACAGAGGTGTCAAGAGATGGAACAGGGCGCCACATGGTTTTGGATTGGATAGAGGTGTGGCCTCAGGTCTAACAAACTGATCCCAACCATCAGATTCCCTCTCAAACTTGAATTTGTCTCGTTCGAAAGTTCTACAGGATGTTTCTTGTAGAAATTCAGGACTTCCTGTAGAAAAACCTGTAGCTTCCTGTAGAAAATCCTGTAGCTTCCTGTAGAAAGCCTAGAACTTCCTATAGAAGGCCCAATCTCAAACCGAATGTGACTAGATCCTAGGGGAGGTGAGTGGCCATGGAGGGGGTGTCTGAAGGGGTGTCCTTGAGCCTGGTACGGACCCCTATCCTCATTTTGTGCTCCCTCTTTTCTTGCAATGTAGGATATCCTGCAACCTACAATTACTTCACAGAGAATAGTTCTGTTTTCTTTTGTTTGTTTTTTTCTTCTTCCTTTTTTTGTTTTTTTTTCTTTTCCCTTTTTTTTCTCTTTTTTTCTCTTTCTTTTTCTTTTCTTTTTTTGAGACAGTGAAGGCGCCTCAAAGAGGTTTTCACCCTCACTGTCTGCCATGGGCGCCTCAAAGAGGTTTTCACCCAAGGATCTTTTTATTCCACTTTTTTTTATTTCTTTAGGGACAACTAGGGCAGCTCCATGAGGTTTTCACCCTCACTGTCTGTCCTGGGCACCTCAGAAAGGTTTTCACCCGAGGATCTTTTTTATTTATGTTTTTATTTTTATTTTATGATCAAAGTGTGGGTGGAATAGAGGCAGAGCCCTGCTCCACTACCAACACTGATTTTTCCAAAGTTTCAATGAACTCCTGCATCGAAAGCGGTTTCCTGTAGATCTTCAACTGATGCCCATTGACAAGCATGGGGATGGCTTCTTCATCAATGGTCGGATAAGGACTGAACCATTGTCATTACACTTCTCCACTACATATGGTCCTAGCCATCTTGTCCTCAGCTTTCCTCTGAAATCCTTATATCTTGAGTCATACAACAGTTCCCAATCTCCCTGCTGGAAGTGCTTTTCATTAAGGTGCTGGTTGTGCCATATCTTCCTCTGAAGTTGGACTACTTCTGAGCGGAGGAGGGCCTGCATTCTTTGTTCATCTAATCCATTCAGATGCAGTAATCTTTCACGTTGAGCATGGCTGAGATCTAGGTCCAGCTAAGCTGCCACCCTCAATGTGTTATACTCGAACTCTATGGACATCAAAGCTTTCTTCCCGTAGACCAGCTCATAAGGTGTGAAACCGGTTGTAGTTTTCCAAGTGGTGTTGTAGGCCCTGGTGGCCTCAACCAGGCAATCTGCCCAATCCTTTCTGCTACTACTCACCACCTTAGTCAAAATCCCTTCCAATGCGCTATTAGTGACTTCCACCTGTCCATTTACTTGGGGATGATATGGGGTGGAAGTCCTATGCTTGATCTTGTGATGAGCGAGCAAATCTTCAATCAGGTTGGAGGTGAACTGGCTTCCTTGATCGGCGACTAACTCTCTTGGGTAGCCAAACTTGCAGAAGATGTTTTCCCTTAAGAACTCAACCACTTTCTCTTCTGTTGCTGCCTTGATTGCCTTTGTTTCTGCCCACTTTGTCAGGTAGTCGGTGCACACAATGATGTAAGACATTTTCTTCGAAGGAGGGTTGATAGGTCCCACGAAATCCATGCCCCACTTCTCAAATGGCTCGAAAGTCACTTGAGGTTGGAGGGGCATTTCATCCCTTGGAGTAGGTTTCCCCATCCTCTGACATCGGTCACACTGGCTCATGTATTTTCTAACATCTTGATGAAGAGTAGGCCAATAGTAGCCAGCCTGTAGAATTTTGAAGGCGGTCTTTTTTGCTGCAAAGTGGCCTCCACATGGTCCATCGTGATAGGTTAGGAGGATGTCAAAGACTTCCTCTTCCCTAGCACAATGCCTCAAGATCTGATCTGGGTCGAGTTTAAATAGGTTGCCCGTGATCCAAGTGAATGGGGCACTCTTCCTCACAATTCTGCTCTTCTCCTTTGAGGACAGATGCGGAGAGAACTGTGCTGAGACCAAGTAGTTTGCTATATCAGCAAACCATGGAGAGAGTACTGAGATAGCAAAAAAGTGTTCATCCAGCATCTGGTCATCCACTGTCCCTTCCTCACCTGCAGGAAAATCCAATCTAGATAGGAAGTCAGCAATAACATTTTCCTTACCTGGCTTGTCAACAATAGTCAAATCAAATTGCTGCAACAAAAGTAACCATCTAATGATACGAGCATTCACATCAGTTTTATTCATTAAATATCTAATCGCAGCATGATCAGTGTGTACAAATGTTTGATAACCAGTGATGTAGTGTCTGAACTTGTTTAAGGAATAGACTACGGCCAGGAACTCTTTCTCGGTTACCGTATAGTTCATCTCTGCCTTTGACAGGTTTTTACTAACAAAGTATATGGCATATGGCAATTTCTCCTCAACTTGTCCTAAGGCTGCTCCTATGGCTTTGTTCGAGGCATCATTGTGGATGTGGAAATCTAGGGCCCAGTTTGGACCTCTCAAGATCGGGGCAGATACTAGCTTACCTTTCAACTCATCCAAAGCCCCTTGGCAGTCATTAGTCCATTTAAATTCGACATCTTTTCCTAAGAGGCTAAACAATGGCGAGACTAGCTTACTGAATTCTTTGATGAATCTTCTATAATATCCAGCCAAGCCTAGAAAACTCTGAACATCTCTCACCTTTTGAGGAGGTGGGACCTTCTGGATGATAGAAATTTTGTTAGGATCCACTTGCAATCCTTGCTAAGAAATGGTATGACCTAGCACGGTCCCTTCAGTCATCAGGAATTCACATTTTTCAGGACTGAGGGATAGGTTCATCTCAATGCACTTGCTTAAAACTTTTCCTAGGTTGGACAAGGCTTCTTGGAAGTTAGACCCATAAGGAGTAAAGTCATCCATATAGATTTCCACCGAATCATGAACCAGCTCAGCAAATATTTTATGCTCAATACTACTCTCTGGAAAGTGGCAAGAGCGTTGCATAGCCCAAAGGGAAGGACTCGGTAGGTAAAGGTACCCCATGGACAAGTGAAGGTGGTCTTATCTTGGTCTTCCGGGCTGATTTGGATCTGATTATACCCGCTAAATCCATCTAGGAAAGAAAAGAACTTCTTCCCTGCTAGACCATCCAACACTTGATCTATGAAAGGCAAAGGGAAATGGTATTTCTTGGTGGCCTTGTTAAGTTCCTGGTAATCTACACAGATTCTCCACTTCCCGTTCTTCTTGGGCACAAGCACTAGAGGTGAAACCCACTCACTATCGGAGATGGGGTAGATGAATCATGCATCCAATAACTTTTGCAATTCCTCTTTGAAAATGTCTTTAAGGGTTGGATTCATTCTCCTCTAAGGCTGCTTGACTGGTTTACAATCCTCTGTATTGTAAATATGATGGGTACAGACCAAAGGATGGACTCCTTTCATTTCCTTATAACTGCAGGCAAAAGCCTCCAAATGGCAGTTCAACAAGCTACACAGCTCCTTCTCCTGAGAGGGAGATAAGGAGGAGCTGATCTTCAAGGTTCTTTCAAGGCCAAATTCCACACTCTTAACTCTAGGAGAGGTCGGATCAGTCACACAGAGGTCCACTAGAGCACTTGCTTGGGTATCTTCCACCAACTCTTCTAATGATAGTGCACTAGGAGGTGGATTTTGAATCAAATTCTCAATCAAGTCATCCTCGGTTTGAGGGCCTCCCCTGGTGGCTTCTATGGTGCACAAAGGTGCAGAGTAGACCTCATCCTCATCTCCCTCTTCCAACCAGAGTGGTAATTCATGTTCTAGCAGTGGTTGGGCAGGAGGATAAAGGACTAGCTACTTAGACATAGGCCCATTCTTGATGGTCATGCTTCCAGCGCGACAACTGATGTAAGCATCTGCAGCAGCTAACCAAGGCCTTCCCAAGATGAGGGGGTATCCTGTAAGTTTAGCCTTTGGATGAAGGACTAAGAAGTCAGTAGGGTACTCCCAAGAGTCAACGGAGACTAGGACATCTTCCACAATCCCTTCGGGAGTCACGGTGGAGTGGTCTGCTAACTGCAGTATTGTCGAGGTCTTCCTTAGGGAACTTTGAAGGTTGAGTTTAAGCATAGTGTCCCTGGTCATCACATTAATGGCAGCCCCTAGATCAATCAAGGTATGGGGGATTATGGTGCCATTGATGTGGACATCAACTACAGGACTCCCAGGGTCCAAATATTTTGGACAAATCACTTGCCCCAACATTAGATCGGACAGTTGTCCTATGACATTGATAGTCGGGGCATCTCTCTTACGCCTGCCTGGATGCATGAAACACTTCTTCTTAATCAATTTGTTGTATATTGGTACATCTTTTATGGCCTGGAGAAGTGGTATTTTCACACAAAACTACTTGAGTTCTCCCAAAAGTTCAGTCTCCTCTGGGTTTGGTTGCGTGGTTACTATTAGTCGCTCAGGAAAGGGTGGAATGGCTTTGGGTTCACTTCCCTATTTCTCTTCCTCCTCCTCTAGGGGAGGAGGTTGGTGTTTTGGAAGGACCTTCCTAGATCGCAGATTGATCTCCTCAATCTCCACAACATAGGTAGGGCATGTTGTTTCCCTAGTATATACCTGCTGGGCCTGTTTGTTGTTAGGGTTCGGGTTCAGTTGAGCAGGCACCTGGGGTTGTCTTGGAGGAGCAGGAGGTAATAGTTGTGGTTGAGCGGGTGGTGGAGGCAGAGTGGTGGGAGGAGAGTTGTATTGGGGCCTCCACCTCGGTTGAGGTGCATTCCACTAAGGTTGTGGCTGGACATGAGAGTGGAACGAATGAGCAGTAGGTTGAGTATGGTATGGAGATGGATAAGACCACGGAGGAGGTGCAGACCAGGAAGGATGAGTAGGGGGGGCCCAAGAAGGTATATGAGCAGATTGGTTGGGGTTATAATAAGCTTGGGATGTCCCTTACATCCCCTACTGGTAAGGTCTGGGCCCATGTGGCCTCCTTTGGTTGAGGAAGTAGAGAGGTTCAGTAGTCGCCTCAGTCCCCATGTACATGGCTTTAAATCCAGGCAAGGTTGGGCATTGGTTGGTGGGGTGGTCTTCCTCAGAAACAAAACACACCTCTACTGAGTGTAATGGACACTCGTTCTTAGGGTGCTTCCTCGTACATCTGGGACAAAAAATGGCCAAAGCCCTCTCAGCTTCCTCTTTCTTTTGTTGAATTCGGAAGGTATCAAGTTGCATGGAAATGGTCTGTATCATCTCACTTTTGAGGTCTTCCATCTGATTAGCAAACTCATGCTTGGAGAAGGTGGTACTAGCTGAAAGTGGATTCCCCCTTCCTCTTTTCCTGGCCACCCTGGAATGGTTTCTAAACACAGTCTTTATGTCCTCATAGGGTAGTTGGTAGATGTCTCCTCCAGCTAGCAAGTGAAGGGTATCTAGCAGGTCTTTAGGAACTCCTCAGAGTAGAACCAGCTTCAGAGATTCAGGGTCAAGTGTGCACCTGGATTGTTTATAACTAAGCTGGAACCTTTCCTCGTAGTCTTCTAAAGACTCATCATTTCCCATGGTCATCCGAAATATTTCTCCCTTTGTTTCCTTTGACGTACAGTAGTCCCAATATTTGTTGTTAAAGGCTTGCTGCATCTAAGCCCAAGTAGTGATACTGTTTCCAGGTAACCCCATGAACCAGTGGAGTGCTGCATCCTTGAGGGTAGAAGGAAAGAGTTTGAACTTTTGCTCGTCCTCAGCATAGTCATAAGTTCGACAAAGGACATCAAACTCAAATAGGAAGGTATCAGGGTCTTCAGTGGTCAATCCATGGAAGTGAGGTAAGGCTGAGGGACTTATGTTTTTCATTTTCATGTCCCCATTGGTCTCTCGGATGGGAAAAGCACCTTCTATTCTCTCATTATCTCCCAAACCGTTTCTGCTTTCATCCATGGTCTCAAGAGGGATGTTCTCTTGCTCTTCTTCTGTTATAGGATCTTTGTATATCTCAGAAGGTTCACCTATAGGTTCTTCTGGATCACGACCACCAAAGAAGAGAGAAGGGTGACTCTGTGATGTGGCGGGGGTGTTGGGTAAGAATTTTCCAGTATTGTCTCTGTTCCTACGAGGCATGAAATGAAAGATGTTTGGTTGCTTTTGTTTTTTTTCTGTTTGTACCTGCAAAACTGAAAATAGATTGAATTGAAACTATCTAAAATTTATCTTTGTAAAATTAAAATGCGGAATTGAAATGAAAGCAGGAAAGAACTAATCTATTTTTCTGAATTGAAATTGCAGGAATGAAATGCTAGGCTATTCTTGTGAAATTGAAATTGCGGATTTGAAATGCTACTCTATGCTTACATAATTGAAATGCTAGTCTAGGAAAGTAGGAAATGTCTAGTCTACTTTTGTAGAAATGAAATAGACTACTTGGCAAAAGGTTGTAGAAGAAAATAGAAGAAAAGCAGCAATCACGAATACTCTAACGCTTCCCCGGCAACGGCGCCAAAAAGAGTGGTGAGCTCCAGTATTGTAGCAACAATGCTGCAACTCCTGGGACTCCCTTCTTTATTTTTATCAACCCGGTAGTTCGTAACAAACTTGGAAGCGACAGTGCTGTATGCACAAGTACTAGCTCTTGCCATAGCTATCACTTGGTTAGCTGGAACAAGTCTGCTAGGGGCTCAAGACAACTTCTATGAGCTCTGAGAAGAGGCTGTTTAACTGATGGATGGAAGCTAACTCGAAGGAAGCTAATCTATTTGCAGAAGGAAACTGAAAAGTTGAAAGCAAACGCAAACCCTAACAAACCCTAATTTTACCAGCTAGCTCTACTGATGCAAGAAAGAGGATGCAAGCTACTGGGAGAGATGCCATTGACTTCTAAGAAGACGAAATGCATGTATCTAAGCTATTTCTACAGCAAAACCTGAAAGAACCATCTTTTTGTATTTTTGAATAAGTTGTCAAAATTATCCTGCATGCGATTTAACTGTTTTTTACTATGCAGAGGTAGATTGGCGAGAGAAAATGCTTGGAAGAGACCAGGAAGGTTCAGAGAGAGCCTAAGGGGTCCCTAGCACCCTTCCTGAGAGTTTCACGGAGTTTGGCCTTCAAGAAATCACTTTCTTGAGCTTCTACAGGAAGTCTGCAGGGGTTCTACGGGATGTCTGGAATTTCTACAGGATGTCTGTAATTTTCTACAGGATGTTCAGAAATGGGATTTTGGAGCATGGATGGAGGGAAAAAGGTGGAGGAATGAGTATGGAGGTGAAATAGGGGTCTATGGGAGTTCAAGACTTGGGAGATGGAGTTGAGGTGTGGCGCAGATGGTTAGATTTGTTCAAGGAGGGATGAAACGATGTTGCACAAGAAGATGAGAATCATGGCAAAGTAAGCAAATGAGGCAAATGTAAGGTAAGGGTTCTAAGTGAAGGATGAAACAGGTAGGTTGGATGGAGTATGGGCAGGTAAGGAAGAATAACAGGTACTCTGCAAATGGCTTTTCGAATTGAACAAACAAACACTTATAAAACCTATGACCTAGTTACTTTACTCTATTCTGACCTAAGTAACAACAAAAGGAAATGAACAGAAGTTTATTCGAAATGAAATGCATGAAATAATTATGCAACTAAGCAATCATAAATTGAAGCATTTAAACACTACTAATATCAGCATCTGCGAATGAGGATTCCAACACTAAGAATTGCATGACAAAGCAAAACAACGTTTTTGTTGGCAGCAATGTCACCTTTGTCCCAGCTCACGATACCACTGAGGGAGAGGTGAGATCAGAGGTGTTTGATGGCATTTTTGTGGAGATATTCCCTGTTACTAATCCATCAACTAAATCTGAGCATGCAAAAGCCTATCTGATCATTAACCATGACCTATGTAATCAGCAAGGTGTTAATCTACTAAACAGAAATTATTTTTCATAGACATAAAAACAAATAACAATACATGAAGGAGGCCTTGGCTCTTAGGTTGGGCCCAAATCCAAGAGCTACAGGCTCCTCTAAAAAACTCAGAGCTGATGCCAAATAGAACTACTTTTCATTATCCAAAAATGATCATCACAAGAAAGTTATACATCAGTAGCTACAAGAAAACAAGTTGGGAAAATGACAGCACTCTAGTGCAAAATTACAACAGTTCCAAAAGTAAACTACGAAGGCTGAGGCCTTCTTATTTAAACACTATGAGGGGCCTAGCAACCCTCCTAAATTCCAGGGACTCGGGTGTTCCAACTGCAGTAAACATTCACTCTTCCCAAAGCTGCTTGGCTGCCTTTAAGATTCGTTTTGGTGGCCTGTTGAGCTCGGAGTTGAGGGTGGAGATTTCGAGGAAGGGTCATTTAATGCCAGAGACAACCCCCCTACGAATCCTCACCTCAAGCTTGGTTGTCACTTGTCCCATGATTGCTTGGTTTTGCTCCAAAACTTGTCCAAAAAACCTGAAATAACCACGTATTAGCCTCCCTAGTAGAGTGACCACCCTTATTCGTTCAAACAACATAAACATACTAAAAAAACATGCATAATCTATGAAAATGGAGGATTGAAAAAGGAAAATTAGCCAAAATGAGCCCAATAAGTTACCCAAATCATTTGGGTAAAAATCCTTTACCTGTACACAACACAGAAATAGACCAGTAGTTAGTTCCCTCATAAATACGTATACAAGGAAAAAAAATATCACAGAAAAGGCACTGCCTGGTATAAAGAAGAATATCACCTGGTCAGGAGCAATGGTAATGACATCGAATGGCTAAACCCTTTGAGACAGAAGATAACATACAACTTAGGTCTAGAGAATAATCGAGACCTTGTAAGGGTAAAAGTGAAAGATAAAATAAAAATAAAATTTAGAATTACCTGTAAAAATGCTAGCAATGTTGGCATATATGTAGTGGAGCGGCATCATGTAAACCCTCCATGCAATTGGGTACCTACAACCAAACCCAAAAGGTAAACAAAAACTTTCCAAGGGGTGAGTAAACTAATTAGAATAATGACAAAATGGTGGAGAGATTACCAAATTTGATTTGAAGCTACAACGGCGACTTCGAACCAAAATCCTTGCAGTGGTAAGGTTTGTTGCAGAGCTGTAGAAATTTTATGAATAATATGACACTTGTTCAACCGAGATTATCCTGATTATACACTATTGCGGAATGAATGCATAATACATAATCTCATCTACTTTGATCATCAATTTAGTAGCATTCAAAAACATACACATGCGCACATTGAAGCATAAATCACACATATCTACACATTATGTACCCGGGGAAAGCATAAACCTGAAAACCCCACAGCTATCTATATATTATATTGATTGAGATCATGTAACAGTACACAGTACAATACTAGCTCCACCTGTTACACAGAATACAACATAGATTTGAATCAATCACTACCTCAAATCACCTCCGCTGCTTGCCTGCCTCCACTGTGCAATACCTGCTGAGAATACAACGAGAATGAATCTCCAAACTCGTATTTCCCTTGTGTGACACTACATAGTCCTCATTGGCAACTCAATCCCACTGATTGTGCAAATCACGTGCAAAACTATAGTCACAACTGACAACTGTCTTGCCATTTCACTCACCTCTAACACTTGTCTCCATTGAACTGTCCATGCACTGAGTTAATTGATGTATTCTTCAGTTGCTTTATGAGTTAATAATTAGTGAATTAATTAATAACTAATTCACATCACTCAACATTAGTCTATTTGCCAGATAGACTAACTCCAACTAGTTCAACTAAGTCAAACTGAACACAACTCCATCAACTCCTGATCCAACTCCATAGAACTCAATCACTGAAGTCCTAACTGAAGTCCTCCATGCAATAGCTCAAGTTAAACCATAGGAACCATGTATTTCCTTCTGGCAGATCCATGTGCCACATCTGTAGCTCGAACTGAAGTGCTCCAAGAGAATAAGATAATGTTTATAGTCCAAATATTATTAAGAGCTAATAATATTCGACTATTCTATTTTTAGCCTAGCAGTCTAAAAATAGACTCTGCCCATATGTCTAAAAATAGAGGTCCATCTATTTTTACCAACATGACCAATCATCCACAAATAGCATCCTGCAACCCATAGACCATGATCCATATGTCTAAAAATAGACTTTGCGCCAAAATAGCCTGCGGGCCCACTTAGTGAAGGTGGCTTCTTTTCACTAAGCTCTATCATCTTGTTGCATTTTCAACACTCCCTCTCAACAAGATATGGATTATCTACAACCCCTATCCTGTCTCTGTGGTATTCGAATTTGCTCCTGGTGAGCGCCTTCGTCAAGATATTAGCATCCTGATCCTCCGTGGGAATATATGAAAGTAACATGATTCTCCGCTGCACAGAATCTCTGATATGATGGTACCTGATGTCATCCGTGAAGCCACATAGCTTCACCTCATCCTCCTGTCTGTACCAAGATCCATATCCCGATGTGCCTTTGTTGAGCCTGCACACATGCGACTCCACCAACTATTGATAAACAGTGGCATCCACTACCTCCGCTGAAGTAGCATCCTCCTTCCTCCAACCTCCAGGAAGGAACACAGTCTTCACATCCATCTGATGGATGTGCCACCCCATCTGCATCACATTGTAGATCCATCTTGAACCCACCACTGATTTCCCTTCCGATCTTGGGACAATCTCCCATGCACTATTTCTGACAATCGAATCATACTCTTCCACCATGGCATCTACCCATGTGGGATCCACAGCTTCCTCGAAAGAGGATGGCTCAGTCACAACACACTTGCTCATAAAGAGCCATGTATCCAGTGTACCGATCAGGTGACTGTCTCTGCCTGCGTTGGGCTGTAGGTGGTCCTACAACTTTCTCTGCATCTTGAGCCAATCGCTCAGCTTCTGTCAAGCGCTTTCGCCTTCTGATGGTTGGCGCTGCATGAGTGGTCTCTTCCACTCCAT
>APFE030109597.1:0-10171 GCA_000404065.3 Pinus taeda | reverse complement strand
GAGAATTAGATAAGTATATGTTCATCATAACGAGGCATCATAAACTTTTATCCTCTTGATATATTGATTGAGGATTAATGTGAAGAAACTATAATATATAGAAGTATGTGGTTGGGTAGGTGGGTCCATTCGTTCAACAATTTTACATGTTTTGTTGATGTATTTGCATGTATCTTGTATTTAATATGGAGATAAGAAAATGCAGAAGATAATAATGCTATTTATGGGAGATAAGAAATGTGATGATTAACCATTTATGTTGTAAAAAATATATATAAATGATGAGTGAGTGAGTATGATTTCTTTAGAAATGTTTAAGAATAATAGTAAGGTGATAGTTGTAACATATTTTTTTGATAAAAGATAACAAAATCTGTATTATTGTTTTTATGTGTAGATTGAATAATTTAATCAATTTGTCTTCACTTACATGGTTGAAATAACAATAAAAGAAATTTGAATGTGGTTACTTATAACACTTTTTTATTATACAAATAATTTATAATTTTTTTGTTATGAAAATTGTTGAGATCTTTTTATAAAAAATTTGCTTTTATTTATGTTGATAGACAACTTTTATGGAACATTTGGTCATAAATCTAAATCTTTATTTGGTCATAAATCAAAGATATTGACCTATTCTCGTGATCAATACTTACATTTTTACATTTACCTAATACAATAATGGAATCACCACACAAATTATCAAATAACAAATAACACCATGTGAATCAACCCATTAATTTTAAAAGGTAAAAAATAACTATTAACATATATCAATCATATTTATTAATATAATCTTATCTAATTCCTAGTATTTAAATTATAATGAGTTATAAGTATAATTTTATTTGTATTTTAAATTAATTAAATATTAATGATTAAATCTAATCATTCATATATAATTTTAAAAAAAATCATTAACCCATAAGAAAAAGTATATTAACATTCATATATCAAAGCAGTAAGCTTCAAACAAACTTGGAAAAAACAAGTAAAATCTTTCTTTCATATTTACTTTCAGATGGAATCTCAATATATTAGTTAGTAATTTTTTTATTTTATTTTTTTACCAAATATATAATTTTATACCTTTATATGTAGATAAAGGATTTTGTGAAATCTAGGATTATATTAAAATGTAAAATTGTAGTTTAATTGTCTTATGTTTTGATTTTTTTGAGTAAATTTAGTGGTTAATGGATTTGTTGGATTATAAATTTTAGTTATATATTCCTCACCATTCATGTGCTCCCAGGATTTTTCAGGACATTCAACCCATTTATAATTTCAAAAGCACAATATAAATAGTAGAAAATTATAATATAAATAATAGAAAATAATATAGACTTTTAAAGGCCCTATATAGAATTTAAGAGTATTTGATAACCTGTTTTTCGCTTCTCTGCAGGTCATCCCAAATCAGAAATTATTGATTAGGAGATTGAGCCTATAACTCTATATAATAGAGAGAAGAGAGAGGCGAGGGAAAATTCATAGTGAGATAAGAGGGAGAGCATAGTATTCAATATCAGTTCAATATGCATGTCGTTATAGAGATTAGCTTGCCCCTCGAGCTCTTGATCAACCAGTAATGACTGGAGAGAAGAACATCAGGTTATACTCCTTGCTTTACCGATAGGTTAGGTTGAGGGGGATAGAGCATTTTTGCATTCGGCTTTGTCCCCATATCTGCTTCCCTTTAATTAGTCGTGTTAATGTACGTAGGTAAAGGTTGGGTATAAGGACCTATTGAATGCTTGTGCAATGCACGAAAGCGACATTTGGCAAGATGACTCTACAACCAATGCAGAACGTGAGAAATAATGATCACTGGAATAATCTTTTAAAGATCATTCTTGAATGGTTGTTGTATTCAACCGGGCAAGAATTGATAGACGTGAATGGGAGAACACGACACTCAGATCGATATCTACAACTTTGTCCATTTTATATCTTTGGTGGCCAAATAATGTGATTAGCCTGGTCAAGGAAGGAATCTCCAGGCTTGAATATTCAATCAACCACAGACGTTGTGATCAATATGCAAGGACTATCCAACTTACCATATCAACAAATTTCGAGAGAACAGTCAATCAGCCACAAACGTCGTCGTCTTCTTGCAAGCAATTGCCACAGTTATCCACGTGAATAGTCAATCAACCACAGACGTTGTGAGCATGCAACGAATTTCCATACTTATCCACGATTGAATGTTCAATCAACCATTCACGTCAAGAAATTTCCACACTTATCACATACTACGATTGAATGTTCAATCAACCATTCACGTCAATAAATTTCCGCGCTTATCACACACTTGTGGTCATTAGAGTCATGGTTTTCTAGAGTCATCTTCTTCTCATTAAATGAAGACTAAACCGAACACTGGGAAAAAAAATCAATCAACCACAAACGTTGTGGTCATGTAATCAATCAACCACATCATTCAACCACAAACGTTGTGGTCATGTAATCAATCAACCACAGACGTTGTGGTCATGTAAGAATTTTCCACACTTCTCCACGATTGAATATTCAATCAACAAGGAGTTTCCACACTTATCATATCAACAAATTTCGAGAGAACAGTTAATCAGCCACAAGCTTCGTCGTGCTCTTGCATGCAATTGCCACAGTGGTCCACAAGAATACTCATATATATATGTCGGGTTGGTGGAGAGGAAGGCAAGAGATTCAAATATAGAAAGATTCAAATATAGAAAGATTTATTTTACTAGAAAGATGTATCTTTTACTTTACTAGAAAAATATGGGTCATTGTAGCAAAACATTTTTAATTTCACAAAATAGTCCTAGATATTTTTATGCAAATTTAATTTCTTTCCATTGATTACAACATTTTATTGAATCAAGAATGTTTCTATGAACTGTTTTTCTTTATTAAATTCATATATATTACACAAAATATATGAAGATATATATTGGTAGCATTAGCATTAGTGAATAAGAAATTCATTTTTTTTTAAACCTCTAGAAATATTTTATTTAAAAGAACGAATGGTTTTAATTTTTGTGAATATAACTTTCACACTATAAATTTATATAAACTTAAAGTGGTATTTTGTAAAATTTTGTAAAGGGAAATGAAAATCTCAAATTATTATAGTTTTTATGTCTTAATGAAAAGGATGAATGTCAAATTTCAAGACTTTGTTTGTCTATATGAAATTTTTACTTATTATCTTTGTTGTGTAAGATCCAATTTTTAATTAAGATTATGGATATATACCAAATTTGGGAGAAGAAAAACCTAAAGTTTATTGGTGTTAAGATAGAGGGATTGGAGCCAAGTGTGAGCAAGATAGATTGCTACCATATGTCTAGATGCTCTTTACTTCCTTAAAGAAAACAAAGCATCAAGTTTGTAGATTCATTTGTGGATGTCACTGTTGGATCCAACTCTACACATTTTAGTTTTGAAGGTATTTTGTAAAGGAAATGATAATTTTAGGTGCTTGGGTGGGTGACCAAATGCTCTCTCTATAAAGAATGGTGAGAAGACAATATGTTTACCTGCAGCTATAAGATAGAAGAAGGGTCAACTAATATTGAAAGTTGTGCTCAAGGATTTTTGTGGTTGTTGTCCTCAAGATAATTATCATGTTTTCCTATTAATAATTATAGTAATCCCATCAATTATAGCAAATTCCATAAAGTGTCATTGACAATCCCTACCTAGTTTATTGTCTCAATATTGGTTCTAATTCTTGTGATAATTTTCATTCGGTTTTGCCTTTAACATTACTTCCATTATAATTATTTCATTATTTTAAGTTTCAACTAACTTGTGTGATACCTTATTCAAGCGTAGGCTTTTCCATATTCTTATAAATAGTGGTGAAAAGTGCATTCTTTTGTCTCTATAACAATCCATTCCACTCCCTTGTACTATCTTGGCCTATGGAAGGTGTTCATATTAATTTGACCTAATCTCAAAGGTTTGTTATGAAGAAGGGGTTACAAAAATCCTCTTTTATCCAACATCAGCAAAACTCAAAACAAATGGCATCATTGCAATCAATTTGTCGAGATATTTCTGGTGATATAAATTTTATCTCAATCCATCTCTTAGATTGAAAGTTATTCCCTTTTAATTTTGACCAATTATATAAAGCCACATCAACATTGAGTTTGCATCTGGCATCTGCATGGATCTTACCTAGCTCACGTGGAACCATCATATCAACATAATACATGGTTCATGTCATAATAGTGTTTCCACATTGCATCCACGTGTAGTCCACATGGAAACACCACATCATCATAATGTTGGTCCACATAATAATGGTATTGCCACACGCCATCCTTGTGGTCATTGCCAGATGCTCATGGCACTTGCCACATGAGCTCAGGCACTGGGCATTACTAGGGTTTTCTCCTTTGTGTTTTGCAACTTTTTCAGGTTTTATCTTACTCACAACATATCCAATGTTACAAAGTTGTATTAACTCTTGTCATCCCTAAACCTAGGATCTACGAATCAATTCCTCGTGCAATGTATTTGCAATAGGAACCAATGTATGATATATGGGTCATCACAAATTTGGCCCCTCACAAAGGTTTGTGCTCTCATCCACATCTAAATACGAGATACATAGATGTTTGACTTATTCACAAAGATTTCTGACCCTAGATACAAATGGCATGTGGAAAGGATATTCAAACCAATGACATACCTAGACTCACCACAAATCTGATCCCTCATAAATACAATGTAGAACCCACCAAATGATATCCAACTCATGATAAATCTGGCCCCTTACAAAATTCTATGCCCTCGTCCCTTGTTAGGGTGCAACCTTAACCCCTTTATTTATGTAATAAACCCAATAGGGTCGAGCCTTATTTTGTAACCGAGCACTGCTCTGCTGGAGGTTGCCCCCTCGAAGAGGCAAGTGAACATTGCATTCATCTCTAAATAATAAAATTCTTATTTTTTTCTCATTTTATTCTATGTTCTGGGTTGTATTTCTTCACATATTTGGTATTCTGGAATTTCTCACAGGTCAAGAGCATAATAAGTGGTATCAGAGCACTTTCCAGGGCCGGTGGTACCTCCATTTTGTTAGAATGTTTTTTTAGGCTAGAGATGTGCTCCAACATCTTTAAACCATGGGATTTGTTGTTGAGAACATAAACCTGCGTATTTGGCGAGGCATGCATGCATGAAATACAAGAGGTGGCCACGCTTGTTGGACTCCCTTGTAACCCTTGTGGGTACCCCTTTGAGTAGTAGCGCATTAGACAAAACCGTGCACGGACTGCACTTCCACGTACCCTTTGGGTATATCGAATACCCCCTAGGATAACCTGAAACCTCAGCTTAGATAAGCCTTCGGCCATCTTGCTACTACTGTACACTAAGAACAACACTCGGGGAGATTACTCCCACGTATGATAGGGTACACGAGTAGTATCGGTAAGGGTATGGTTGATCCTCCTTAGTTAGTGCCCTGAAAGATTAGGTCGAGTACTATTGTTGGGCCCTTATGTATATTGCAATCTGTAGCACCTGACACTCCTTTGTGACCATAGTTCCCTCTGCTCTCTAAATATCACCCATTATCTTATCTTCCATATCAGATCCAATAGTTGGGTTTCTACCGCCGCAGTGCACATCACATTCAGCAGTCGGGGTTTCGCAGCCAGATCTGACTCTCTACATAGTAAGGCTTACTGCTACTATAGTTTGGGACCGATTTTCACAAGACACTTACAAGAGACTTATCCCATAAGGTTCAGGACAACGAGCTGATCGTAGTGGTACCATTCACTTGTAAGCTTCAATTTTTTGGCGGTCCCAAAAATTTTCGAAGTGACATCAAGTGACCGAGATTTGTATATGGTAGAAACCGGATCTCAAGTCATGGCCAATGAGAAGATTGAGTTCCTTGAAACAAGGTTGGATAATTTCAAGGAACAACTAGACAAAATTTCAACATTCATTGAACACCTCACTAAGAGCATGTCGGGGTTGCATCATGAGGCACACAGTATTGATGAACACCTTGAAGGAGAATCTAGCAATCATATTCACTTCCATAGAAATCATCAACATTCCCATCCTCAGCCACCCAAGCTGGACATGTGTAAATTTGATGGCTCTAATCCGGCAGTATGGGTAGCACAAATGGAACAATATTTCATTCTAAATGATATCTGTGATGATCCAACCAAACTACGTGTGGGAGCCCTTTTCTTGGACCAAGAGAGATGGCAATGATGGTAGTGGCATGCGAAATGTTATCCTGGGAACATAACTTGGCAGGTGTTCTCAAAAGCCCTTAGTGACCACTTTGACAGAGAATCTAATTTTTTGGATCATCTTACTAAGCTTCGACAGACATGCACAGTAAAAGACTACATTGTAGCGTTTGAGACATTGGTCATCTAAACAGAAGGTATCGAAGATGAATTCTACTTGGAGTGTTTCATTAGTGGTCTCAAAGAAGCCATCCAAGCACATGTCTAGATGCACCACCCACCTACATGGATAGGCACTTGCACAAAGGCTATCAAAGTGGAACTTGCTTTAGCTACCTAGTATAATCATCCAAATTTCATAGCCAAGGGGTGTCCCAACCAAGCTTAGGGCCATACCCAAACACTTAAGGTTCAAAAGGTGTCTCCTGCAAAAATGGTGGAACGACGAAAACAAGGATTGTGCTACTACTATGATGAAAACTACTCCTCGAGGCATAAATGCAAGGAACCCAAATTCTTTCAAATTGATGTTATTGATCATAACTCATATGAGGAAGCCCCACCCCTTGTGGGGGTAGAGGACAAAGATGAGGAAACCCAACATGACAATGATCTCACAGCTACACCAAATGAACCAGTTATCTCGCTACATGCTTTAGCGGGCATTTCTACGCCCCAAACTCTCAAAATGAAAGGTTTTCTTAAACATCACCCCATATTGATATCGATTGATAGTGGCAGCACTGATAATTTTATCCATAAGTGAGTCGCTGAAGTTGTTCATTATTTTGTAAAGGCAGTCTCTAATTTCCATGTCCTTATTACTGATGGAGGGATAATGAAATGCAAAGGCCATTACGAAAATATTAAGATGGGAGACTACCACCTAAAGACCCACATGTTGCGATTAATATGGGTGGTTATGACATTGTCTAGGGTGTTGAATGGCTTCACACGCTAGGCCCAATCACAATGGATTTCCAAGAGTTATATATGAGCTTTAAGTAGAATGACCACATTAATACACTACGTGGACTTCAGGCAAGTGCTCCTACTATCATTAGCTCGCGTTGAATGAAAAGGTTGTTGAAAAATGGCCATCATCGATTCATCGCCCAGTTTAATGCCATCCAGCCCATAGAATCCACTACTCTTCATATTCATCCTGAGATGCAACAACTCTTAGAATGCCACCAGCAGGTATTTGAAAAATGTAAAGAGATTCCACCCTCTAGAGGTCAACATGATCATAACATCCCTTTGGTCCCGGGGGCCCAACCGCCTAATGTGCACCCATATTGATATCCTTTCACCCAAAAGAATGAAATTGAAAAAATAATCAAGGAACTCCTTGAAGCAGGGGTTATTCATCCTCACATCAGTCCTTATTCATCACGAGTGGTCATGGTGCTAAAGAAAGATGGAGAATGGCGCATGTGTCCGAACTTTCTGGCCCTCAACAAGCTCAATGTCAAAGACAAATTCCCTATTCCGGTTGTTGATTATTTGCTTGATGAACTACATGGTGCTTAATTCTTTACCAATCTAGATCATCTCTCTGGCTATCACCAAATACGCATGAAAGAAGAAGGCATTCCCAAGACTACTTTCCGAACTCATGAAGGTAATTATGAATTCTTAGTCATGCCATTTTTTCTTTGTAATGCTCCATCTACTTTTCAAAGCCTCATGAATCACTTGTTGAAACCATATCTCTGAAAATTTGTCCTCATTTTCTTTGATGACATTCTCATCTACAGCCTAAACTGGGAAAACCATCTTCAGCATGGAGACCTAATCTTGCAACTGCTCTGGAATCACAAATCATTTTTCAAACTATCCAAGTGCTCTTTTGGTGTGGAAGAAGTCGAGTATTTGGGCACATTGTGGGTCGTGAAGGTGTCAAGGTTGATCCCAAAAAGATACAAGCAATGCAAGATTGGCCCCAACCAAAAACATTGAAGATTCTGAGGGAATTCTTGGGGCTGATTGGCTACTATCACAAATTTCTTCACAATTATGGTTACATTGCTATACCCCTCACTAACGTTATTAAGAAAAATTCATTCCTCTGGATTGATGCAGCACAACGGGCATTTATGGCTCTCAAACAGGTCATGTGTTCCACTGCCGTATTGGCACTACCAAACTTCACGAAATATTTTGTGATTGAATGTGATGCTTCAGGTACTGGTATTGGTGATGTCTTAATGCAGGAAGGTCGACCCTTGGCTTTCACTAGCCAAAAACTGAGTGGGAAACATCTGGGTCAATCTACCTATGAGAAAGAAATGATGTCCATATTACATGCAGTAGATACCTGGAAACCATACTTATTAGGGTGGCATTTCCAAATCCGCATAGACCATCAAAGCCTCAAATGTTTTTTGGAGCAATGTCTCTCCTCGCCACAACAAAATAAATGGCTAGCTAAAATGTTGGGATATGATTATGAGATAATTTATAAGAAAGAGCATGACAATGTAGTAGCGGATGCTTTATCGTTCCAATTTGAGGATGAAATCACCCTACTATCAATCTATCTTCCCATACCATTTTGGATTGAAGAAGCCCACAAGGAATGGTTTTCGCACCCCTCTCTCTCCCAACTTGTTAATAACTTGAGAGAATATCCTAATTCCTTAGTTAGCTACTCTTAGAAGCATGGGATTCTTCACTATAAGGATCGAGTAGTTATATCGCCAACATCCACCCTGAAAACTCACATTTTGGTAGAGTTGCACTCATCTCCCATTGCAAGGCATGTAGGCTTTCAGAAGAATTATGCTTGCACTCGTCATTATTTCTTTTGGACGAGCATGAAAAATTGCATTCTTACTTTTGTAGCTGAGTGTCATGTGTATCAATTCCACAAAGGAGAAACCGTCAGGTTACTAGGCACCTTACAACCATTGCCACTCCCTGCCCATCTGGATGGATGTTTCTATGGATTTCATTACTGGTCTCCCAAATTCGGGAAACAAATTAGTCATCCTGGTGGTTGTGGACAGACTTTCTAAATATGCTCATTTTTGCACTCTACCCCACCCATTTACCCCCACTTTGGTGGCTCAAGCTTTCATGGACCAGATCTTCAAACTGCATGGCATGCCAACTTCCATTGTGTCCGATTGTGACTCAACTTTCACCAGAAAATTTTGGAAATAACTTTTCAAGATACAAGGCACCCAACTCCAACTAAGTACTTCCTATCATCCCCAAACCAATGTTCAAACTGAAGCAGTCAACAAATGTTTGGAGACATACCTAAGATGCTTCACTTCATAAAAGCAGCATCAATGGGTACAATGGCTACCTTTAGTTGAATGGTGGTATAATATTAACTACCATGAAGCAACCAAGATGACTCCATATGAAGTAGTGTATGGCCAACTTCCACCTTCACTTATTTCTTATATCCTTGGGTACTCTAAAGTGCAAGCATTTCATCAACTCCTATAGAATCATGTCGCCATGCTAGCTTGTCTCAAAAATAATCTCCATCAAGCTCTAGATCGAATGAAGCAACATGCATACCAGTATCATTTAGAGCGTACATTTCAAGAAGGGGATCAGGTATTCCCATGGCTACAACCATATAAGAAAACATCACCCAAAGAAAAGGGCTGCCAGAAATTAGCTCCAAAATTCTACGGACCTTATCGAATACTTCAGCACATTGGAGCAGTAGCATACCAGATGGCCTTGCCACTAAATTCAAAAATCCATCTAGTATTCCATGTATCATGCCTCAAGAAAGTGGTGGGGAACAATTGTAGAATTCAAACGAGTCTACCTATTGGTGAGCTCCAGTATTGTAGCAATAATGCTACAACTCCTGAGGCTTCCTGTCTCTCATTTTATCAACCCGGTTGTTCGTACAAACTTGGAAGCGACGGTGCTATATGCACAAGTACTAGATCTTGTCGCAGCTGTCACTTGGG
>APFE030109591.1:27985-46954 GCA_000404065.3 Pinus taeda | reverse complement strand
CTTTGCAGAGGCGAAAACCACCTCAGATGAAGGTGGGGATGTGTACTTGGCTTCTTCAAGTACACATGTAGATCATGAGGCATGGTTGATTGACTCAGGTGCATCCTTTCACTTCACTCCCCATAGAGAGTGGTTCTGCGAGTATGAGAAATACGATGGTGGTGATGTTTTCTTAGGAGATGATAGGAAGGCTAGAATTGTTGGTCGTGGAAAAGTAAAGTTGAAGTTGCAAGGTGTAAGGGTTAGAACCCTTCCGGGTGTTCTGCATATTCCTGCACTGGCCAAAAATCTGATTTCTGTAAGCAAGTTGGATGATGCAGGTTAGACAGTGTTTGAGAAGGATACCTGCAAGATGGTTCGAGGAACACTGGTATTGATGCGGGGAGTTCGGATTGGAACTCTGTACAAGCTGCAAGGTAGCAATGTTGTTGATGGGTGCAATAGTTCTATGGTTCCTGAAAATGGAGTAGAAAATCTAGTGGTCTCTGGAGAGAAGATCATGCTGTGGCATCAAAGGCTTGGACATATTGGAGAGAAGGGCCTTCGAATACTTCAAGGTAAAGGTATGGTAGAAGGTTTGAGTAATAGCTCTCTGGATTTTGATTTCTGTGAAAATTGTGTATATGGGAAGCAGAATCGGGTGAGTTTCCCCTCTGGTGGTAAGAGGACGAAACAAAGATTAGAGCTTGTGCACAGTGATGTGTTTGGCCTATGAAGGTTCCATCACTAGGTAAGTCTATGTACTATGTATCATTTATAGATGACTTCTAAAGGAATACATGGATACATTTCCTTAAGAAGAAATCTGAAGTTTTTGATAGGTTTAATGAATTTAAGGCTCTGGTGGAAAACCAGACAGAGAAGAAGATGAAGGTGCTGAGGACAAATAACGGTGGAGAGTTTTGCAGTAAGGAATTTGAATAATTCTGTAAGAAGTGTGGTATAACACGACATAATACTACTCCATATACACCTGAGAAAAATGGAGTTGCGGAAAGAATGAACAAAACATTGATGGAAAGGGAAAGAAGCATGTTCAGTGGAGACAACATGTTACCTGGTCAATAGATCACCTTCATCAACATTGGAGGATAAGACTCCATAAGAGGTATGGACTGGTAAGAAACCCTCTCTTTCACATCTGGGGGTATTTGGATGTGATTCATATGTACATGTTCCAAAGGAGAAAAGACCAAGTTGGACAGTAAATATGAAAAGTGCATCTTTATTGGGTATAAGGATGGTTTAAAGGGTTATAAGATGTGGAACCTAGTAACAAGGAAGGTTGTGTATAACTAAGATGTGGTGTTCAGAGAGGTGAAAGATGTTATTAAACCTGGAGTCTCATCAAAGGAACCTGAGAAGATAGATTTTGAGCTAAAGGAGGAAGAATTAAACTCTACAACAAAAGAGGAATCAAGAGATGAAGAGCCACAAACTTTGGTTGTGAGAAGATCAATTCGAGAAATAGGGTAGCCAGAAAGGTATAGTCCATCTAATTTCTGTTCAAATTTTTATTTATCTATTACTGATGAAGATCCCAGAACTGTGAAGGAAGGAGTAGAGTCATAGGATGGCAAACTCTGGAAAGAGGCCATGGTTGATGAAATGACATCTTTGCACAAAAATGAGGCTTGGGATCTGGTGGAGTTGTTGGCTGGAAGGAAACCCATTGGTTGCAAATGGGTGTTCAAGAAGAAGACAAATGTAGAAGGAAAGGTGGAGAAATACAAAGCTCAGTCAGTAGGAAAAGGTTATTTCAAGGTGTCGGGAATTGATTTTGGTATCAAAAATTTGCTACATTTATATGGGGACTTGGCTTCACCGGAAGCAAAGCAGACCACTCTGTGTATTTTAAATTAATTGGTGACCGTGTTATTAATCTAGTCTTATATGTGGATGATATGTTTCTTTTTAGAAATGACAAAGAAATTATCTAGGATTCGAAGACCCAATTATCCTCCAAATTCGAAATGAAATATCTTGGTGTTGCAAACTATATTTTGGGCATGGAAATTAAAAGAGATAGAGCAAAGAGGAAGCTCTAGTTAAACCAGAGGAAGTATGTCAAGACAATACTGCAGAGGTTTAATATGTAGGATAATAAATCGGTGAAGGTTCCTATTCCTGTAGGTGTAAAGTTATCTGCTGAAAAATGTCCCAAGACACAAGAAGAGGAAGAGGACATGTCCCGTGTTCCATATCCAAGTGTAGTCAGTCACCTGATGTATGCAATGGTCTGTACTAGACCAGAAATTGTACATGTAGTGGGAGTATTGAGCAGGTTTATGTTAAAGCCAGGGAAGGAGCACCAGAAAATAGTTAAGCAGGTTTTCAGGTATTTGCATGGCACTAGTGATTATGGTTTGTGCTACCAAGGAAGACCAGGATTGGATAGAGTGTTGGATATTTGTGGCCTTCTTGATGTAGATTGGGCTAGAGATCTAGATCAAAGATTTACAAAGTGGTATGTGTTTAACCTATTGGAGGTCAGTCAGTTGATTGAGTAAGAAACAATCTGTAGTGGCACTATCAACTATAGAGGCAGAATACATGGCAGCCACTCATGCAAGCAAGGAAGAAGTTTGGTTGCAGAGATTGTGTTCAAGTCTGAGGTTAGTAAAGGGAGCTATAAAGATAGACTGTGATAGCCAAAGTGCAATTTTCTTGGAAAAGAACCCTACTTACCATTCAAATACAAAGAACATTGATGTTCAATATCACTTTGTGAGGGATATGATAGAAGACAAAAAGGTGTTGCTAGTAAAGGTGGACACTTTGAAAAATACTGCAGATGCATTAAAAAAATCTATGAGTTCTGAGAAGTTCTCTTGGTGTAGAGAAACAATGGGCATTTCAGGGTTGGATAAATGACTAAGCTCTCCTATGGCCCCTTGTGGAAAGAAAACAACAAGTGGGAGAATGTTGGGTTGTGTTATATTCTTTCCACGACTAGCCCACATAGTTAACTGGGGTGGTTAGAGAGGGCGGGAGGGTGTGGAGCCCTCCCTTCGTTGCGCCAACTGCGCAGCATCCCGCCCTATATGGGGGGATTGAGGGGGGCAGTTAGGCCCCCTCTACGGGGGCTGGGGTAGCGCCCCGAGGGAATTTTGTTTGGGACCCTATATTAGGTTGGGTGGACCTACCTATGGTTTTGTGCATGGTTTTCGCACATGGTTTTGGACGTGATGGTTTTTGGTCCATGGTATTGGATGCTTCAACATGTATAAATATATTGTAACATTGAAAGGAATATAATGAAAAATCGAGCTGGTAGTCCCAGTTTTGGGATCCAGGGGAAATATTTGTGTATATGTGTTTTATGTGTTATGCTCTCGTATTGTTTATTTTCTATTCTTAGAATTCCTATGCAAGTAATTTCTGTATGGGGTTAAAACGTACACAAATGAGTTGGTGAATGGCCACAAGATGTCATCCATTAGCCTCATGAAGGTTGCAGGAGCATTCATTAACATGAAAAGGCATAACCAACCATTTGAAAAGCCCCTCCTTGGCTTTGAAGGTAGTCTTCCACACATCGGAGGGTTCGATTGGTACTTGGTGATATCCTGACTTCAAATCGATCTTGCTGAAATATTTTTCCCCGTTCAGTTGGTCCAGAATGTCATCAATCCATGGGATCAGGTACCTATTCCGGACAATGATCTTGTTCATCGCCCGATGGTCAATATAGAGTCTCCAAATCCCATCCTTCTTATGTACCAACATGATCAGGCTTCCACAGGGCAATAAAGTCGATTAGATGTGAAATTTTTGCAGCAACTCCTAAATACGCCTCTTGATTTCATTGTTCTCCAGAATGAAGTGCCGATAGATTAGTCCATTGGGCAGCAGTGGACCTAGGGTCAGATCGATGGAGCGCTTGACCTGACAGTAAAGTGGAACCCCTATGGGGGAGGTGAAGATGTCCTTGTACTCCTCCACGAGTTTGTCCATCTGTAGTTGTCATGTAAAGGGGCCCTGTCTAGAGGTCGTAGCTACCATCTTCGTATTTCCTTGAGAGTGTATCATCAGGAAAACAACTTTCCATGTTTTGGAAATGAACTTACTGTATTGTTTTGCAGTTGTTATTAATCAGGTTTTCCCAAAAGTTGTAAGAAAGGGAAAGGAGGCCGAGGTAACAAGAAACCAATCTTTTAGATACATATTCTAGCCAATCTGCATCCACAGAGGGCTCTCTCTTTAGATTTTAGCTTTGTTTTTTAAAGATATTAGGCTAGCTGTGAAGTTTAGGAGTTTTGTTTGAATTTGGGTGGTGAGATTCAATAGAAAAGGGGCGAGACTGAGTAGTTTAGGCCATTGGGCTAATGGAGTCAAGTAAGATGGTTTAATTAGACTTGGTTCTTAACAAAGGATGGTTTCACAGGGCAAGATGGGCAAACAGGGAACAAATGAAGACTTGGAATAGATGGAATGGGTTTCAAAATGGGTGAAGGGAAATTAAGAATCCTTCAACCTATTTCAAGGGGGAAATTGGATGATTACTGATAAGGAGAAATTAATTATTCTTTAACAAATAATCAAAATGAAAGAACTAGAAAATAGGAGCAATTAAGATTTCACTCTTTATTCTAATTCAGAAGAAAACATATAAAATCATAACTTTTGAAAACAGAGTGCAATAAAGCATATTCTGAATTACTCTTTTCTATTTATCATTCAGACCTGAAACATAGATGATATAGGAAACAGGGAAAACTTTAAAACATAAGGTATAGAGGACTTATTGATCCAGTGTTTGGTTCAAGAAATCTGTGAAAAGTCCTTTGCCTCAATTCTTTACCCAACAAGCCATACGAAAATTTGATCCAATCAGCACTTTATTCCAAAAACCTAGTATTACAACAATGTATATGAATCCACACCTAATACTCCAATTGAGGGAGTATTTATACAAAATATTTTACACAAAATATCTCATAACAGAGTGAGATATATTCTAGTCATCAAAAATCATTTTTACAAGAAAATAGAGATAACTAGTCTCAAAGATAGGAGAAAAGCAAACAGATGTTGTCTTGTTCCTATTTGTGCTAGGTGTGCTGGAGGCAGGCCCTTTTATTTGGCTTGCTGCTGTAACTTCGTGCTGGATGCCCTATTTGGTTGATACTCTTTACCTGCTCTGCTGCTCTTCAACGTGTTTTGATCATTGTTCACCTTTATTCATCTTTGTTTATCTCAACAAGGTAAATAGCCCAAAATTTACATTTTACCAAAGGTAACTTTACAAAATTTCTAACATATCTTCCCACCATTTCTGCTCTGGAAATTTGTGCCTCTGACATTTTCTTAGAGTTTCATCAGTCTTTGTATATCTGAAGAAGTTAGGTTGGATGGTGAATAGGTGTTTTACCTCATGCCCGATGTAAAATAAGTTCTCCAAGCTGTTATGGAGAACTCGGCCTGTGGGAAGTGCTTTTACTCCTGCTGCACTTGATGATGAGCTAGCTTGATTGCCAGCATACTTATTCAATTTATCTACATAATCAATGTGTTTCATTAAGTTATCATTAATGACCAGAGGACTTGGTAGCCCTTTACTCTGCAAAACTATGAATTTCTCCATAAAAGAATTGATTTGTACTTGCATGTCTTGGCATCGTCTCTCTAAGTTTTGCATTAAATTTATCCTGGTCAGAACTCTTTTGATTTCCAAAATGGTGTCTGTCCTGTCTGAGATGCCAAGTACTTATAATTGTTCTCTGTTTTTGGTATTCAAATAGTTGATAAGCATGTTGGCTTCTTCTGGCATTTTACCCAACTCTGCTCGTGTCTGCTGAATTGCTCCATGGGCTGTTTTAACTAAGTCCAGCTGCTCATAGATTACTTGGATTGACGGCCATATTTCATTTATAGACTGAATGATATTAGCCCAAAGGATTTTCCTAATTTCTCTCAAGCGTTTATCAAAGGTAAGCTCTTGTTCTAATGTTTTTATTTTACTTTTTAAGGCTTTAATCTCCTTAGTTTTCTCCAAAACACTTATTTCGGAGATGCCATAATTCTTCTCTACCTTAGCCAATTTCTCTTTCACTTGTTTCAAATCTATAACCTGCAATCTCAATTCCTCCATGGTTTTATCAATTCTTCAGTGCTCATATTAGTACTGCTACCTAGTGTTGTACCTACTGTTGATGTACCTGTAATTACCTCTGTTGTGATTGCTTGGATATTTGGAGCTGATGTTGTTCCAAGTGTAGAGGGAACTACAGTTGAGACTATGGGGATTACCTCAGGAGGCTGAGAGGTTGACTCTCCCTACTTTTTCTTCAGTTTTTTTTCCAATACCTGCTTTGTATCATTCAATATTTCATTAAGTTTCAAGAGCAGGTCCATCATGTCCTCTTCATATTTCTGTTGTTTAACTTCTGCAGTTTGTGGATGTATTGAAGGAGGTAGCTTCGGTTGTTTCCTTAAGGTAGCAATGTCATATTCTTTCTTTTTAATTAGTGCCTTTATGCCTTTAGTATCTTTGGGATCATGTCCCAATCCAATAATGATCTCTTCTAGTGATTTGATCCTGTTATCTTTGGCCAGAGAAGAGGCTTTCTCTAAATGTATTTGAGTTGTTGTGTTGTCCAAGGAATTTTTCAGTTTGTGGGCTATCATTGCTTTGTCAGTTAGTGTGCAATAAATCATTTCCCCAGTCTGCTTATGAAGCTCAATCTGGTCCATAGGATGAATATCTTTGGCCAAGACCTCCAAGTTTGTTCTGATATAGTCTGTTGTTGACTAGGGTTGTTGCACCTTTAGCTTAAAATAACTCATTATCATTTTACCTTCTTTAATTTCGTAGGCTGACATTAATTTCTGCAGATTTGTGGGGGCCATTTTCAGATATTGACCGTAAATTTCAAGCCTTATTGGGTCATTCTTGGCCTTTATCTTTATGAAAGTCTTCTTAATGTTTGAGGCTTGTTTTCTTTGTGGCCTGGTGGAAGATACTTCTACACTGGGTTGTCCTTCTAGCTCCTGCCTTTGTGAGTTAGTTGAGGTTACTCCCAATGGTGTAGTTTGTTGGCTGGCTCTTTCTTCTCTCTAGCTATCTATAGTTTCTTCAATTATTTTCTCTTCTGACAGAGGGTTCAGTCTTTTTCTCTTTGATCCAAGTTGTTCTGTTGGTCTACTGATAGGTGTGATGGTTTCTCTGTCCCTCTTTTTGTTTCTTTCCTCATTTACAGGAGTTTTCAATGCTGGAATTTCTACTCCTTTAGTTTGAGTTGGAGGATTTTGCACTTGACTATGTTCTCTGGACTTTGCAAGCTGATCTATCATTGTAGGTTGCTCTGTGGTCTCTATTTCTTTACCTTTGGATGTAGCTGGTATGTTGGCTTCCTGTGGAGACTATTGAGAAGTTCTAGTAGAGGATGTGACAATTTCTGATTATTGAGGTAGCTTGAATGATACCTAGATTTAGGAGGAAAACCATACAATGGCAGGTTGGTTGACAGGCTGTGAAGCTCATGTTGTAGTCTTTCTAGTTAGGTGGTGGCTAAAAAGCTGGAACAATGGATTCAGTCGTTAATTTGCATGGGAGCTAGATGCAATGTATTACAGTGAAAATGACTACGGGTATTTTTTGGAATTTATTGGGCGGATGATGTCAGCATGATGGGACGTTTTGTCATTACGCGGAGGGTGGTAAGTGGTTTACCCCGCATCGCTTTTGGGGCTGGGCGGATTTGGGCTCGGGGCTAGTGAGCGTGTGGAACGGGCGACGCGTGGTGAGTGTACGATGGAAAACCGCCTGGTGATCGCGAGTTAAAGCGCAGTCACCAGGGGGGTTGCGATATGATCGTCGACCGTCGGATGAAAAGGCAAAGATCGAACGACTGATGGGATATGGAGATGGCGGGGTGTTAATTTGCGGTGGGCCCAATGTATTGACAGCGTTAAATCGATCAGGGGTGTTTTTATTAGTTAAGGGGTTGGTTATTAATTAACCCAAATGGTTAATTAATCCCGTATTTGTGGAGCAGCAAAGGTTATTAATAAACTCTGAATGAATTTATTAATCCTTATTAACTTATATAATGTTTATATACCATCGGGGCATGAATTATATAAAGAGAAGGTATAAGTTGTGTAAGTTGAATAGATAGCTTCATAATCAAGTTTAATTGGGCTAAGTGGTATTCAATCCCCAAAATTATGGATGTTAGTTTCATCTCATACAATCCACGAATCTATCTGGATAGTAGAAGATGATATCATTTTCATATAAGAAACCGGACATGAATTGTTGGGAAGAGGAGGAGGAGGAAGGGAAAATGTTCCCATGAATGAGGAATCTGTCAATAGTCCAACCCTGACATGCTGATAAGAATACAAAGTTTCCCCTACAAGCAGGACACTTCTAGCAACATGAGAATTAAAGGAGAAAAAGGTGAGTTGGTCAATGGCCACAATCTCACCCTTATGAGGAAATTCGATCATATAGAAATAAGTCGAAACGAATGCGACCATGGCGTAAACCCACATGCGACCCAATAGAAGATTATAATAAATATTTTCGTCAATAACTTCCACTTATATGGATACAAATTTTCCCCCTAATTCTACTTGTAAGGAATTTAGAATACCACAAGGCTTATATGTTATCCCATCAAAATATTTCAATGTGGTAGGTGATTGATTCAGTTGAGGTTAACCAAACTCTTTCCAACAAGACATAGACATGATGCAGGTCGAATCTCCCTTGTCCACAATAGAACGATGAATGTTCTTACCATAGATGATGACCTTAATGATAAAGGTGAATTGAGTTGGAAGGCGAGGGTATAATTTTCATGACTGAAAACAACTAGGTTTAAATCTAAAGGATCCACACATTTGATAGATAAATCAAAGTCTCTTTTTGGGAAGGGAAGTTTTGCAACACCTCAAGGGTCAACATAGCTAATGGAGACTAAGCCAAGTCCTCAACTATGTTATAATTTTGAGCAACCCTAGCACAAGGGTTGAAAGTAGATTTATGAATAACGTCCTTTGGAGGCTTAATAGTCAACTTCGTAGCAATCGTGGGTGGAGGAGGATCAGATGGAGGTGATACCAAACAGGCAAGTTAATCAATATCTTGACCATTCAGAGGATTCACATTACCATAGCCCTTGTTTTGAGTAGCCACCATAACATGAAATTTATGATTTATGGAGGAAAGCATTAAAAATGTGTTAGAGGAAGGTGGGTGCTGAGAAACCATATGGGTCTCCTGATTAGGAAACAGGTCAGTCAACACAATGGGAGAAGTGGAGGATTTCAGAAATTGATTCACTTCCTTGTGGTGAGGACAATCAAGAGTAAAGTGCTTCTCATTGCAAATCAAACATGGATAGTGAGGCTTTTGTTTCTCATCAGAGGATTGATTTGTTTGTTTATCTTGTGGTGAAGAATCTTTCTTCCTTTTACTTTTCCTTTTTTGTTTCTTCCTAGTTTCTATTGAGATTTTCCTTTATTAGATGAAATGACATTTATCTTGGAAGAAGAAGTCACAGGAAGATAGATGAAGAGTTTTGGGCAGAAGCAGCAAGAGAAACACTATATGGTTTGCTCACTATCTAAAAACGGGTAGAACCAATGATGCCATCAACAACATGAGATTCTTTACCAAGAGTGGGAGGAACAAAGTTTGAAGGTCTCAGAGCATTTGGTATCTTTTCATAGAGCGTGCCAGCTTAGGTATAGACGAAGTCCAAATACTGAGTATGGGAAATTACTTGCTCTTCATTCACGACCCCACCTTTGGCTACATCCTATGTGATAGATGGAAACATGGATATAATAAACCATTCCACTACCAATTGATCAAGAACATATGTATTAACCAACCGAAGATGACACTACCACTCATGAATGTGATATGAAATGTGAGTGGCTTTAGTTTGTTTAAATTTGGTCAAAATTCTGTCCTAGTTTCATACAAGATGGGTAGATGGAAATGCATAAGGAAGGTGGTAGCCAGGGAATTGAAATCGTGAAACAAAGCTCTAGGTAACTCAATGTACCATTTAGCTATAGTACATGTAAGACTATGTTGGAAAATATGTAATCATATGGAATAATCTTTAAGGGAGTTCGAAGAACACCACAATTGATACTTCATGACATGGGTTGGTGGGTCTTCTCTAGGGTTCCCATTGAAATTTGGGATATCAGAAGGCAATTTTGTGGGAATTATCAGCCACCAAGGAGAATGAGTGATGGGACCGTTGGTAAACCGAGTCAAATATGGCAATTCAAGAGTCACTACAAAAGGTAACTGTCGATTAAAATATGGTGGAGGATAGCCTCGATAAGAAGGAATAGCCTAAGAAATAGGTACTTGCATTCCCAGATAAGGAGGGTTATGATAAAGAGGAACTTAGGAATCAGAATAAGGAGGATTCTAGTAACCAACATACATGTAACCTTGTTAACCAACTCTAGGATAACCCTGCAAAGGCTAGAATGGTTGGGTTTGGATATGTTGGCCTTGAAAAGTCACTTGAGGAAGACCCTCATAAGGTCTATATTATTTCCCTGCGGGATTTTTCAGCATCCTCATATAAGGTGTGTTTGATTGGGGTTGTGCCATAGTATACACATTTTTTCCTATCAGAATTTGAGGAGTACCTTGCCCAAGCGGTTGATACTGTAAGGTTCCTTGTAAAGTCTGGGTAAGTGGAACCTTAGGAGTATCATATACCGACAGAATAGGTTGAGATGAAACAACAACATGTAAAGGTTGAATTACATGTGTTTGAACTTGTTGAGGTATAGATGGATGGGTAGGAATTTGAGATGAAGACGACACAGGTTGAGGATTCAAAAATCGGTCCCAAAATGAACTAGGTTGGATAGGAACAATAGGTTGCAAAACAATGGAAGTCATTGCAAGATAAGGAGGATGATAATAAGGTCGATTTCCAATTTGAGGTATACCAACAACAAGTTTCCCCGCTGCCATAAGAGGAGGGGATGATGGAGGAAACTGCAATCTAGCTGGAGGGCACCTAACATAAGGAGAGTTAGGTTGTTGAAGATAACCTTTCCCACTAACATAAGGCTACCCTACTATTCAATTATAGGTGTAGGAGGAGAAGGAGCTGTATGAATGGTGTTCATAAGAGAAGTACCAGATGGAATTCCAGAAATGGATGACATGGGAGTGGTCCGAGGACTGGAAGATGCACCAGAGAAGGTACTAGATAAAGGATGATAATCAGGTGGGACTGATGAGCCACCATAAAAATGTGCCTCTGGTGACATTAAAAACATAGACGAGGAGGCAACATTTTATGTCTCTACCATAGTGGTGGACACGGGTTGGGAGGTAAAATTGGATCTAGTCATGGTTAAGAATCCCAATGAAGAATGCCACGAGAAATCAACGGGTGAGTCCAAAAAATTAGGTAAAGGAGTTTGTGTTGGTTTCTAAAGAGAATTAAGAGGATCAATATGATAAAACTGTAGTCCACTCCAATGAATAGGAGTAGAGGGAAGAGGCTCCTCTTGCAGGATCTCTTTAATACTCATAAGTCCATATGGAAGAGGTTCACAGTCAGGTCCAAGATATATAGTTTGAGGTTCTGACTGAGACAAAGGAAGAGAAGGGGAAGGAAATGATGTAACAGGTGAAGATGGATGAGGTTCCTTAGGTTCAACAACCTCAAGAAGTAAAGTATTTGACTTAGGAAAGTTAGGTTCAATAACCTCAAGCAATAAGGTTTCAAGGGCTTTTGTTTCAATTATGTCAGATTCACTAGCAAGAGTAGAGGTAATCTTGGGCTTAGTACTCAAAGGGAAGGAAGATTATGGTTGATCAGATTCAAGGGGACGACCAAAACTAGTTCCCGAATTTCTTGATTCGGCAGTTTGAATCTTCTTATGCTTCTGACGACGACCAAGAGTAGCCTTTGATGGAAGAGTAGACATATTTTGAATTCTATGCAAACAACAAAGTGGGGTATTTTGTTCTTCCATGTTGGATAATATATTTTAGAAATTAACACAAAAAATAAATCAAAAAGAGGGTAATCTAGGCATAAAGGATTACAAAGCAAACATGAACTGCAATATACACCTTGGCGAACCAAGGAATTAACGTACATGCATGAAATCTTCCCGAATGTTGTGTTCGGTGTATCACAATACACAAGGTTGTCAACTCGGTTACCTATGGAGAGGATAGTAACGTATAGGAGAATTCCAAAATATACTCGACAGTATGTGGAAGTGCAGTCCATAGTAGTGTTATCTAATGCATAATTGTTCAATGGGAGAATTCCCTTATACTTTATGTGTGTGGAGAATTGTCCAATATACCCAAAGGTACACGGAGAATGATCCTATACACTCACATACATGGAATGAGATTCCACCTCCAGGATACAACGTTGGAAAACAAAGACAACTGCTACATTTAACTATGCCAGAACACATCTCTAGCCTAGACCTCAAAATGTTTGTGTTATTACAAATTCTCCTTAGGTTGATTCAATAAAATTTATTGTTTATATTCAATTAAGTTTCAATTTTGGGGCTTACAGCAATTGTCACCTGAATTTCAAAAAATGCAAACTAGCATGAGGAAATGGAATATTTCTCATTCAATAAAAATCTATCTAAGGAAAGGAAGAGACAAAGAGTATGCAACAAAGAAAATAATGTAGATTCACAAGCTCATGCAATGTACTAAAGCACAGGACAAGAATCTACTTCTACTTTCAACCAGCGGAAGCCAATAGATCGATGAAAACAATATGAGCAAGAAGAAGATAAATCAATGGCACATAACACAAGATGTATCTGGGGAAAGACACTACTCAAAACCCCACTATCTGTATTACATAGATCCGAAATATGAGTGAAGATACAAAGCTTGTTCTCACTATAACAATTCCACACAAGTATGCTCAACTCTCTCAGCTCACAAGCTATCTCTTGGCCAACACTTAGTCAATTCTGTAGCTCTCCAAGTGATTCAGATTTAAAAAGGAACACAAAAAATTACAGATATAATCATACATACAGAGATGCAGCAGAAATAATACTTCATTTCATTACTGTAAAATACTGAAATATGCTTACAAACAGAAATGGAAATAAAATAGCTAGGGCAATGGTAACTTATCTTTAAGAAGAGATATGGCGGCTACATGCCTCTAAAATATCTTGCAATGAGGCTCGAAGGCCTATTTATTCTTGAGAAAGAATGGAAAACCCAAAACATCCAAAAATCTAACCCTAGGAGATGAAGCACCAAACTATGCACCCCCATTTTGCGTAAATTGGTACATCAACTTCCTGGGGTTGTAATTTTGGCATACGATCTCCGTTTGATGTGCAAAATACCTCGTTAGAAAGATATATTTGAGGAATACAACTTCGGGAAGAGAAACATTAATCTATGGACCCATGTTGCTCCTAGTTTTCCCAAAAAAACGTCGTTTAGGGCCTCAAAACAGCTCCAAAAGTTCAGGACTTGAAAAACTGCTAAAAATAGTAAATTGTGCTACAATTAAGGAAACTGAAAAATTGAAAGAAACAATGGTGGGGGTCGAAGTGGAACTGGTGGGTGGCCACCAATATCCATCTGGATCATTCCTCCCCCTTAGGAAGCAATGGTCCCCATTGTGTTGAGTTCCTCCATGAGATGAGGAAACTTCTGTTGAACTTGGTCCCTGGTGAGCCACTTGCCCTGGTGAAGGAGTTGTCCTGCTTTGACAACTTGATACAGTTTGATCTTCTGCTAGCAAGTGTGCTTGATCTGTGTGTCCATTATACAATCAGTTGCAGCTTGTTCCATGCAATATGGATTTAACTCTGTTGGTGTGAACCATTCTGCAATGTCGGATGTGTCTAGTAATGGTGGAAAGCATGGCCGAAGGAGGTCCACATTGAACACTGGGTGTAGGCCAAGGAATGGGGGAATGTTGAGCTCAAATGCATTATCTCCCACAACCTTAGTAATGGTGTAAGGACCATATCAGAGTGGTATGAGTTTTCGGTAGGCTTCGGTAAGGTGTTCCTTCTACAAATGCAACCAGACTTTGTCACCCACCTGAAACTTGTGTGACACCCGATGTTGATCATGTCGTTGCTTATACTTGGAATTTGATTTCTCAAAAATTTCTTGGACCTACTAGCGGATATGTTGGATGTGCTCAATGAAGTTGTTTGCCTTATCTTTTTCAGACTGGACATGAGTCGAATCTGCCTGAGTAGCTACAAATGGCATGGCCACATCAATGGGACATAGTGGTTGGAATCTCAAGCCCACCTAAAAAGGGTTGTGGCCAGTCGAGTTGTGGAGTGCTTGGTTAGAACTGTGTTGAACATATGGGAGGCTCTCCCCAACTCTGGGTAAAGATCAATATGTCATCCAAGTATACCACTACAAATTGTTGGGTTGTGTTATATTCTTTCCATGAATAGCCCATGTAGTTAACTGGGGGTTAGAGGGGGGACAGAGCCCCCTTCATTGCATCGACTATGCAATGGGGGGGTCATAGGGGGGAGGTTAGGCCCCCTCTATAGGGTTCAGGGCAACGCCCCGTGGAATTTTTTTTTGGGACCCTATATTAGGTTGGGAGGACCTACCTATGGTTTTGTGCATGGTTTTCACACATGGTTTTGGGCATGATGGTTTTCAGTCCATGGTGTTGGATGCTTTGGCGTGTATAAATATATTGTAACATTAAAAGGAACATAATGAAAAATCAAGCTGGTAGTCTCGGTTTTGGGATCCAAGGGAAAATCTTTGTGTATGTGTGTTTTATTTGTTATGCTCTCGCATTGCTATCTTCTATTCTTAGAATTCGTATGGAGGTAATTTTTCTATGGGGTTAAAATCTATATTTGGTATCAAAGTTGTTTTGGCTTCAAGGGGATGCCTTTGTTGCTGAGGGGTTTCGCTCGGGTCTGTGGTAGACCTTGTTCAGTGGGAGATCCGTAGGATCAATTTTGGTGGTGAAAGAAGATGGCAAGCCGTGGAAAGATAGAGATTGAGAAATTTAATGGTTAGATTTTTGAGTTATGGAAACTCAAGATGGAGGATCTGTTGGTGGATAAAGATTAGTGGATCATGGTAGATCCAGCTACTAAACTAATAGGAGTGTCCGATGAAGAATGGAATAAGTTGGATCGGAAGGAAAAGAGCAAAATATAATTGTGTGTCTTAGATTCAGTGTTTCTGAATGTATCAGGGGAAGCTAAGTCGAAGGATTTGTGGTACAAGTTAGGGAATTTGTAAAAATCTAAGTCTGTGGTTAATAAACTATTCCTATGGAAAAAGTTGTATAACATGAGGATGAAAGATGGAGACTCGGTGATAGAGCATTTGAATGCATTGAATATTGTGGTAAGTCAGTTATTTTCTGTTGATATTAAAATTTCAGATGAAGATAAGTGCATTAGTTTGTTGTGTTCTCTACTAGATTCGTGGGATAGTCTAGTTATTGCAGTAGGTAGCAATGCAATTGCCTTGCAGTTTGATGAAATCATCTCATCGTTGCTAATAGAGGAGATGAGACAGAAAAATATGGAGAGCCAGAATGGTGATGCCTTGTTTGTATGACGATGGTCCTAGGACAGAAACAAAAATAAGTCATCAAGTGGGAGATCTAAATCTTGAGGAGAATCTGTAAAGGTGGTGTGCTGGAAATGCGGAAAGGAAGGGCACTACAAAAGGGACTGTAAATATAAAGCTCCTAACAAAGGAAAGGGATCTAATGATGCTCCTTCTGCGGAGATGAAAACCACCTCAGATGAAGGTGGGGATGTGTACTTGGCTTCTTCAAGTACACATGTAGATCATGAGGCATGGTTGATTGACTCGGGTGCATCCTTTCACTTCACTCACCATAGAGAGTGGTTTTACGAGTATGAGAAATATGATGGTGGTGATGTCTTCTTAGGGGATGATGGGAAGGATAGAATCATTGGTCCTAGAAAAGTAAAGTTGAAGTTGCAAGGTGGAAGGGTTAGAACACTTTTGGATGTTCTGCATTTTCTTGCATTGGCCAGAAATCTGATTTCTGTAAGCAAGCTGGATGATGCTGGTGTAAAAACTGTGTTCAAGAAAGATACCTACAAGATGGTTTAGGGAGCACTGGTATTGATGCGGGGAGTTCGGATTGGAACTTGTACAAGTTGCAAGGTAGCATTATTATTGATGGGTGCAAAAGTTCTGTGGTTCTTGAAAGTGGAGTAGAAAATATAGTGGTCCCTAGAGATATGACCATGATGTGGCATCAAAGGCTTGGACATATTGGATAGAAGGGCCTTTGAATACTTCATGGTAAAGGTATGGTAGAAAGTATGATTAATAGCTCTCTGGATTTTAATTTCTGTGAAAATTGTGTATATGGAAAGCAGAATTGGGTGAGTTTCCCCTCTGGTGGTAAGAGGGTGAAATAGATATTAGAGCTTGTGCACAGTGATGTGTTTGGACCTATGAAGGTTCCATCACTAGGTAAGTCTATGTACTATGTATCATTTATAGATGACTTCTAAAGGAATACATGGATACATTTCCTTAAGAAGAAATCTGAAGTTTTTGATAGGTTTAATGAATTTAAGGCTCTGGTGGAAAACTAGACAGAGAAGAAGATAAAGGTGTTGAGGACAAATAACGGTGGAGAGTTTTGTAGTAAGGAATTTGAAGAATTCTGTAAGAAGTGTGGTATAGCACGACAGAACACTACTCGATATACACCTGAGAAAATGGAGTTGCAGAAAGAATGAACAAAACGTTGATGGAAAGGGAAAGAAGCATGCTCAGTGGAGACAACATGTTACCTGGTCAATAGATCACCTTCATCAGCGTTGGAGGATAAGACTCCATAAGAGGTATGGACTGGTAAGAAACCTTCTCTTTCACATCTGGGGGTATTTGGATGTGATGCATATGTACATGTTCCAAAGGAGAAAAGAACCAAGTTGGATAGTAAATATGAAAATTGCATCTTTATTGGGTATAAGGATGGTTTAAAGGGTCATAAGATTTGGAACCTACTAACAAGGAAGGTTGTGTATAACTAAGATGTGGTGTTCAGAGAGGTGAAAGTTGTTATTAAACCTGGAGTCCCATCAAAGGAACCTGAGAAGATAAATTTTGAGCTAAAAGAGGAAGAATTAGACTCTACAACAAAAGAGGAATCAGAATATGAAGAGGCACAAACTTTGGTTGTGAGAATATCAATTCGAGAAATAGGGCAGCCAGAAAGGTATAGTCCATCTAGTTTCTGTTCAAATTTTGCCTTATCTATTGCTGATGATGATCCCATAACTATGAAGGAAGCGGTAGAGTCAGAGGATGGCAAACTCTGGAAAGAGGCCATGGTTGATGAAATGACATCTTTGCACAAAAATGAGGCTTGGGATCTGGTGGAGTTGTTGGCTGAAAGGAAACCCATTTGCTGCAAATTGGTGTTCAAGAAGAAGAAAAATGCAGAAGGAAAGGTGGAGAAATACAAAGCTCGGTCAATAGGAAAAGGTTATTTCGAGGTGTCGGGTATTGATTTTGGTGATATTTTTTCTCTTGTTGCCAAGGTAGCTTCTATTATGTTACTTTTATCTGTTGCTGTTGATTTTTATTTTGAGGTAGAACATATGGATGTGAAGACAATATTTCTTCACGGGGATCTGGAAGAAGAGATCTACATGAAGTAACTTGAAGGCTTTATGGTGAAAGGTAAGAAAGAACTGGTATGCAAGTTAAAGAAGCCTCTATATGGGTTAAAACAGTCACCAAGAATGTGGTATCAAAAATTTGCTACATTTATATGGGGACTTGGCTTCACCAGAAGAAAAGCAGACCACTCTGTGTATTTTAAATTAATTGGTGACCGTGTTATTTATCTAGTCCTATATGTGGATGATATGTTTCTTGTTGGAAATGACAAAGAAATTATCTAGGATTTGAAGACCCAATTATCCTCCAAATTCGAAATGAAATATCTTGGTGTTGCAAACTATATTTTGGGCATGGAAATTAAAAGAGATAGAGCAAAGAGGAAGCTCTAGTTAAACCAGAGGAAGTATGTCGAGACAATACTGCAGAGGTTTAATATGTAGGATAATAAACCAGTGAAGGTTCCTATTCCTGTAGGTGTAAAGTTATCTTCTGCGCAATGTCCCAAGACACAAGAAGAGGAAGAGGACATGTCCTGTGTTCCATATCCAAGTGTAGTCAGTCGCCTGATGTATGCAATGGTCTATACTAGACAAGAAATTGCACATGTAGTGGGAGTATTGAGCAGGTTTATGTTAAAACCAGGGAAGGAGCACCAGACAACAGTGAAGCGGGTTTTCAGGTTTTTGCATGGCACTGGTGATTATGGTTTGTGCTACCAAGGAAGACCAAGATTGGATAGAGTGTTGGATATTCGTGGCCTTCTTGATGTAGATTGGGATGGAGATCTAGATCAAAGAAGATCTACAAGTGGGTATGTGTTTAACCTATTTGGAGGTGCAGTCAGTTGGATGAGTAAGAACAATCTGTAGTGGCACTATCAACTATAGAGGTAGAATACATGGCAGCCACTCATGCAAGCAAGGAAGAAGTTTGGTTGCAGAGATTGTGTTCAAGTCTGGGGTTAGTAAAGAGAGCTATAAGGATAGACTGGGATAGCCAAAGTGTAATTTTCTTGGAAAAGAACCCTACTTACCATTCAAATACAAAGACATTGATGTTCAATATCACTTTGTGAGGGATATGATAAAAGAAAAAAAGGTGTTGCTAGTAAAGGTGGACACTTTGAAAAATACTGCAGATGCATTGACAAAATCTATGAGTTCTGAGAAGTTCTCTTGGCGTAGAGAAACAATGGGCATTTCAGGGTTGGATAAATGACTAAGCTCTCCTATGGCCCCCTGTGGAAAGAAAACAACAAGTGGGAGAATTTTGGGTTGTGTTATATTCTTTCCACAACTAGCCCACATAGTTAACTGGGGGGTTAGAGAGGG
>APFE030109591.1:1271-27858 GCA_000404065.3 Pinus taeda | reverse complement strand
GGGTGTGAAGCCCTCCCTTCATTGCGCCGACTGCGCAGCATCCCCCCCTGTATGGGGGGATTGAGGGGGGCATTTAGCCCCCCTCTACAGTGTTTGGGGTAGCGCCCCGAGGGAATTTTTTTGGTACCCTATATTAGGTTGGGCGGACCTACCTATGGTTTTGTGCATGGTTTTTGCACATGGTTTTGGACGTGATGGTTTTTGGTCCATGGTATTGGATGCTTCAACATGTATAAATATATTGTAACATTGAAAGGAATATAATGAAAAATCGAGCTGGTAGTCCCAGTTTTGGGATCCAGGGGAAATATTTGTGTATATGTGTTTTATGTGTTATGCTCTCGTATTGTTTATTTTCTATCCTTAGAATTCATATGCAAGTAATGTTTTTATGGGGTTAAAACATACACAAATGAGTTGGTGAATCGCTAGAAGATGTCATCCATTAGCCTCATGAAGGCTGCAGGAGCATTCATCAACATGAAAAGGCATAACCAACCATTTGAAAAGGCCCTCCTTGGCTTTGAAGATAGTCTTCCACACATCGGAGGGTTCGATTGGTACTTGGTGATATCCTGACTTCAAATCGATCTCGCTGAAATATTTTTCCTTGTTAAGTTGGTCCAGAAGGTCATCAATCCATGGGATCGGGTACCTATTCCGGACAATGATATTTTTCATCGCCCGATAGTCAATACAAAGTCTCCAAATCCCATCCTTCTTATGTACCAACACGATCGGGCTTCCACAGGGCAATGAAGTCGGTTAGATGTGAACTTTTTGCAGCAACTCCTAAATCCGCCTCTTGATTTCATTCTTCTCTAGAATGAAGTGCCGATAGATTAGTCCATTGGGCAGCGGTGGACCTGGGGTCAGATCGATGGAGCGCTTGACCTGATAGTGAAGTGGAACCGCTACGAGGGAGGTGAGGATGTCCTTGTACTCCTCCTCGAGTTTGTCCATCTGTAGTTGTCGTGTAGAGGGGCCCTGTCTAGAGGTCGCAGCCACCGTCTTCGTATTTCCTTGAGAGTGTATCATCAGGAAAACAACTTTCCTTGTTTTGGAAATGGGCTTACTGCATTGTTTTGCAGTTGTTATCACTCAGGATTTCCCAAAAGTTGTAAGAAAGGGAAAGGATGCCGAGGTAACCACAAACCAATCTTTTAGATACATATTCTAGCCAATATACATCCAGAGAGGGCTCTCTCTTTAGATTTTAGCTTTGTTTTTTAAAGATATTAGGCTAGTTGTGAAGTTTAGGAGTTTTGTTTGAATTTGGGTGGTGAGATTCAATAGCAAAGGGGCAAGACTGAGTAGTTTAGGCCATTGGGCTAATGGAGTCAAGTAAGATGGCTTAATTAGACTTGGTTTCTTAACAAAGGATGGTTTCACAGGGCAAGATGGTCAAACAGGGAACAAATGAAGACTTGGAATAAATGGAATGGGTTTCAAAATGGGTGAAGGGAAATTAAGAATCCTTTAACCTATTTCAAGGGGGAAATTGGATGATTACTGATAAGGAGCAATTAAGTATTCTTTAACAAATAGTCAAAATGAAAGAACTAGAAAATAGGAGCAATTAAGATTTCACCGTTTATTCTAATTGAGAAGAAAACATATAAAATCATAACTTTTGAAAGCAGAGTGCAATAAAGCATATTCTGAATTACTCTTTTCTGTTTATCATTCAGACCTGAAACATAGATGATATAGGAAACAGGGAAAAATTTAAAACATAAGGTATAGAGGACTTATTGATCCGGTGTTTGATTCAAGAAATCTATGAAAAGTCCTTTGCCTCAATTCTTTACCCAGCAAGCCATACAAAAATTTGATCCAATCAGCACTTTATTACAAAAAACTAGTATTACAACAATGTATATGAATCCACACCTAATACTCCAATTGAGGGAGTATTTATACAAAATATTTTACACAAAATATCTCATAACAGAGTGAGATATATTCTAGTCATCACAAATCATTTTTAGAAGAAAATAGAGATAGCTAGTCTCAAAGATAGGAGAAAAGCAAATAGATGTTGTATTTTACCAAAGGTAACTTTACAGAATTTCTAACATATCTTCCCACCATTTCTACTCTGGCAATTTGTGCCTATGACATTTTCTTAGAGTTTCATGAGTCTATGTATATCTGAATAAGTTAGGCTGGATGGTGAATAGGTTTTTTACCTCATGCCCGATGTAAAATAAGTTCTCCAGGGGAAGTGCTTTTACTCCTGCTGCACTTGATGATGAGCTAGCTTGATTTCCAGCATACTTATTCAATTTATCTACATAATCAATGTGTTTCATTAACTTATCATTAATGACCAAAGGACTTGGTAGCCATTTACTCTGCAAAAATGTGAATTTCTCCATAGAAGAATTGATTTGTACTTGCATGTCTTGGCAGCTTCTCTCTAAGTTTTGCATTAAATTTATCTTGGTCAGAACTCTTTTGATTTCCAAAATGGTGTCTGTCCTGTCTGAGATGCCAAGTACTTATAACTGTTCTCTATTTTTGGTATTCAAATAGTTGATAAGCCTGTTGGCTTCTTCTAGCATTTTACCCAACTCTGCTCTTGTCTGCTGAATTGCTCCATGGGTTGTTTTAACTAAGTCTAGCTGCTCATAGATTACTTGGATTGACGACCATATTTCATTTATAGACTGAATGATATTAGCCCAAAGGATTTTCCCGATTTCTGTCAAGGGTTTATCAAAGGTAAGCTCTTGTTCTAATGTTTTTACTTTACTTTCTAAGGATTTAATCTCCTTAGTTTTCTCCACAACACTTATTTTGGAGATGTCATAATTCTTCTCTACCTTAGCCAATTGCTCTTTCACTTGTTTCAACTCTGTAACCTGCAACCTCAATTCCTCCATGGTTTTATCAATTCTTCGGTGCTCATATTAGTACTGCTACGTGGTGTTGTACCTACTGTTGATGTAACTGTAATTACCTCTACTGTGACTGCTTGGATATTTGGAGCTGATGTTGTTCCAAGTGTAGAGGGAACTACAGTTGAGACTATGGGGATTACCTTAAGATGCTGAGAGGTCGACTCTCCCTACTTTTTCTTTAGTGTTTTTTCCAGTGCCTGCTTTGTATCATTCAATATTTCATTAAGTTTCAAGAGCAGGTCCATCATGTCCTCTTCAGATTTCTGTTGTTTAACTTCTGCAGTTTGTGGATGTATTGAAGGAGGTAGCTTCAGTTGTTTCCTCAAGGTAGCAATGTCCTCTTCTTTCTCTTCTTTCTTTTTAATTAGTGCCTTATGCCTTTAGCATCTTTGGGATCATGTCCCAATCCAATAATGATCTCTTCTAGTGAATTGATCCTGTTATCTTTGGCCAGAGAAGAGGCTTTCTCCAATTGTAATTGAGTTGTCCAAGGAATTTTTCAATTTGTGGGCTAGCATTGCTTTGTCAGTTAGTGTGCAATAAATCATTTCCCCAGTCTACTTATGAATCTTAATTTGGTCCATAGGATGAATATCTTTGGCCAGGACCTCTAATTTTGTTCTGATATAGTCTTCTGCTGACTAGGGTTGTTGCACCTTTAGCTTAAAATAACTCATTATCATTTTACCTTCTTTAATGTCGTAGGCTGACATTAATCTTTGCTGATTTGTGGGTGCCATTTTTAGATATTGACTGTAAATTTGAGGCCTTATTGGGTCATTCCTGGCCTTTATCTCTGTGAAAGTCTTCTTAATGTTTTAGGCTTGTTTGCTTTGTGGCCTGGTGGAATATACTTCTACACTGGGCTATCTTTCTAGCTCCTGCCTTTGTGAGCTAGTTGAGGTTACTCCCAATGGTGTAGTTTGCTGGTTGGCTCTTTCTTCTCTCTAGCTATCTATAGTTTCTTCAATTATTTTCTCTTCTGACAGAGGATTCATTCTTTGTATCTTTTCTCCAAGTTGTTCTGTTGGTCCACTGATAGGTGTGATGGTTTCTCTGTCCCTCTTTTTGTTTCTTTCCTCATTTAGAGGAGTTTTCAATGCTGGAATTTCTGCTCCTTTAGTTTGAGTTGGAGGATTTTTCACTTGACTATGTTCTTTGGACTTTGCAGGCTGATCTATCATTGTAGGTTGCTCTGTGGTCTCTATTTCTTTGCCTTTGGATGTAGGTGGTATGTTGGCTTCCTGTGGAGACTGTTGAGAAGTTCTAGCAGAGGATGTGCCAGTTTCTGATTCTTGAGGCAGCTTGAATGATACCTAGATTGAGGAGGAAAATCATAAAATGGCGGGTTGGTTGTAAGGATGCGAAGCTCATGTTGTAGTCTTGATGGTTAGGTGGTGGCTGAAAAGCTGGAACAGTGGATTCATTCATTAATTTGCATGGCAGCTGGATGCAGTGCATTACAGTGAAAATGACTGCGGGTATTTTTTGGAATTTATTGGGTGGATGATGTCAGCATGATGGGATGTTTTGTCATTACACAGAGGGTGATAAGTGGTTTACCCTGCATCGCTTTTGGGGCTGGGTGGATTTGGGCCCGAGGCCAGCGAGCATGTGGAATGGGTGACGTGTGGCGAGGGTACGATGGAAAACCGCCTGGTGATCGCGAGTTAAAGCGTGGTCACCAGGGGGGTCGTGATATGATCGTTGACCGTCGGATGAAAAGGCAGAGATTGAATGGCTAATGGGCTATGGAGATGGTGGGGTGTTAATTTGCAGTGGGCCCAATGTATTAACAGCGTTAAATCGATCGGGGGTGTTTTTATTGGTTAAGGGGTTGGTTATTAATTAACCCGAATGGTTAATTAATCCCATATTTGTGGACGAGGGAAGGTTCTTAATAAACTCCGAATGAATTTATTAATCCTTATTAACTTATATAATGGTTATATACCATCGGGGCATGAATTATATAAAGTGTGGGGGTTTTAATATATTTACATAATACGGGGAATGGGTTAATATCTACGAGAGTTATATATGATAAGTTAAAGTTAATATGAAATAAAATGATAAGCACTAAGTTTAAATGTTAGGAATTTACATTAAAACTTAGGCTAAAGTGGGAAAATGGTTTTCAGGTGATATTATGCATTTCCTAAGAAAAATAAGTTTTTTCACTTAGGAAAACTTTATGAAATAAAATGAATAATGGATGGATGATTTATGAGTACTAAGGTTTTTAGATCATTGGGTCGAGGGTCCAGTCCCTCCAGAAGTCAGAGAAATTCTTTGAGCCCCTTTGACTTTTAAAGACCCTAATACTTTTTGGGGGAATTAGTGAAATCTTTAGGGAAAAATGTGGATGGAAGTCAGTTATTTAACCTTGCCTTGATTGAACTACATCAAGTGTAATGTATGCCTTGCCTTGGTGATAAAAGTAAAAATCAACACATTTAGCAGCATTTTGCACTACAAGTATCATTCTCCAACATCATCTACCTACCCTACCTACTATAGCCTGACATTGTTTCTTCTTTATTTGGGTGCACTTAGATTGGCAAACCCTTATCAAATAATCCTTTTCTTTTACATGGCAAGCCTACCTAAGTCTACACTTATTACATCCAAGGGCTCATATTAAACTATTGAGCTCCTTTTTATTTACTCTACCTATCTACTCATCTGCCAAGATTAAACAGTTTGGTCATATTTTATTTTCTATTCTACAAGATGAAATTGAAAAAAGAATGAGCCAAGTTTAAGCTGTTTGACTCTTCATAAATTGTGGCAAAAGTTTACAAGCTATACACAATTTCTTATTACAGAAAATGAAATAGTAGTGGCACTTGGACTTGCACACTTTCCTAGTCTATTTTGTTTGGAGTTCATTTCTTTCACTTTTTTGACCATTTTATTCTTTTCACCCTTTGATTTTTATTTTAGGGTATACCCTCTTTACATTTTTTAAATTTTTTGATTTTTTGACAATATGGAAAACCTTTGCAACAAGAAAAGGCATGAACATATGACAGAGCTCATCAAGTCAATCATGAAATATGACACCTATTGGTATAGGAGCATAACAACAGTAACCAAAGAGATTGCGATAGGTGGTGCTACCTCTAGTATCCTGTAAAACTTATTTCCCAAAGTAACAATAATAGCACAAGGCCTTGATTCATACATATCATGTTTCTTCCACAAGTATGGTTGGCCTAATAATACATCACAAACATCAAGGGGAGCAATGTCACACAATACCTCATCCGTGAAGGGCTTGATGTTGTATGGAAGGCGACACTGCTGGCTCACGCGAAGATCCCATCCTTGGTGAAGCCACTCGATGGTGTATGGTTGTGGATGTGTTGTGGTCAGTAAGCCCAACCGCTTCATGACCTCTACCAAAATGAGGTTTTTTTGGCTCCCACTGTCGACAATGAACTGTAGCGGGGAGCCCTTTACCCACATCTGGGAATGGAAGAGGCACTCCTCCTCCTTTGGATCTTTGGGTTTCTCCTTTTGGATCTTCCTGGTGGCAACTGTGATGTTGGGCTCCACATCGATAATATGCTTCCCTTTGTCATTCCCCTTGTCGGGTTTTGACACAGATTTGGAACATGCATCTGATTCTAAAACCTTTAGCTTGGCCACCAGTGACTTCTTGGCCCGACACTCACTTTTGTTGTGAGTGGAGCTCTTATGGAACTCACACCACTTTCCTGTGTCATTTTTTGGCTTCGTGGCATTGTTCTTTGCTTGTGACTTTGGCGGGTTGTCTTGGGCTGTCCCGCCTTGGCTTTGTCCTTTGTTTCACAATTTGGGGGATATTGGTGGCCACCTGCCAATTCCACTTGGACCCCTAATCTCTTGCGTAATTCCTAGGATGAATAACATGTATTTAAAGGGAATTCATGCTTCCAAAACTACGCAATCCAAAAATAGGACCAATATCTGATGTATGCATGATATTTACACCCCAGTAAATAATACAACTGATAGTACATTGCTCGTGCACTCTAGTCACAACTCGTTATTTCTTAGAATCGACATGCATGATTTTCTAGTGAGGGAATATTCAATTAACTAGAGTGACACTTGTGGATGCACTAGTGCACCAACTGACTGTTAACTCTCTATTAGTTCCACAAATAGTTTGGAACTAATTTAACTGAACTTAACTCAGTAAACTAAGTGATCTAATTTCCAACTCATTTTAAACTCATAATGGACCCCTAAAACTTAGGGAGAACATATACATGACTTTAGAAAGACTTCAAACTCAAAATTCCTAAGCTAATTAAGTTAACTAAACATAATTAACTATTTACAAGCTGCTATGGGAATATACTTCGATTTTAATTCTCAGTTTAATTCAAGGACAAATTAAACTAGAATTTCTTTTTGTCGTTTCTCAACACTCCATCTCAACAAGAAAGCGATTATCTGCTACCTTGATCCTGTCTTTGTGAAACTCAAATTTACATCCTGACAATGCCTTTGTCAAAATGTCAGCGTCTTGCTCCTCCGAGGGAATGTACTTTAACAACATAATCCACCTCAATACACAATCTCGGAGATGATTATATTGAATATCAATATTCTTGGATCGATCTTAAAAGACTGGATTTTCAGAGAGTTTGATACAACTCTGATTATCGTAGTAAACCAGAGTTGGATCCATCTATTGACCAAACAAAACAACCATGAACTTCCTCATCCATATGGCGTCACATGTTGCCTAACGCGCAACCATGTACTCTACTTCTGTTGAATTGGGTGCAACCGATCTCTATTTCCTACTGTACCAAGAAACTATCGGTGACCCAATACTAAAGATCCCTCCTGATGTGCTCTTCCTATCAGATGGACTCCCTGCCCAATCTACATCAGTGAAGCCTTGAAGCTTCACTCCCTCTGTCAATTTGTAGCATAATCCATATCAAGAAGTGCCCTTGAGGTATCTCAACACATGCTTTGCCGCCTTCCATTACAACTTGGTAGGCCTAACCATCACTTGACTAAGTTGGTTAACTCCACATCACATATCCTGTCATGTTTTGACCAAGTACATTGGTGAACCCACAAGATTCCTGTAAAAAACAGATTCCACTACTTCCCCTGAAGTAGCATCCTCCTTCCTCTAGTTACTTGCTAGAAGACTCTCCATGGGTTTTCTACTCTCCATGCAAAATATCCTGAGTATATCATTGGAATACTTGCCTTGAGATATAAACAACTCCCCATCTCCCTACCATACCTCCATTCTAAGAAAGTAATGCATGAGCCCCATGTCCTTCATCTCAAACTCTCTTGCAAGGTCCTCCTTGAAAGATTTGATCAACTGATCACCATATGTCAGTATGAGATCATCAACATAAAGTAAAATGATCAACAATTTACCTTCCACCACTATGTGGTATAGGTTCACATCCACTTCACTCTTCATGAAGCCCAACCCAGTGAAGTAGTTATCTATCCTGGTGTACCAAGCATGGGATGTTGGCTTCAAGCCATACAATGCTCTCTTGAGCCGACACACATGTGACTTACGGTCAAAGGTCTCGAAACCTTCAGGCTTCTCTATGTACACCTCTTCCTCAATCATGCCACTAAGGAAGGTTGGTTTTACATCCACCTATTGTATCTTCCAACCCATTTGTGCTTATAGTGCCAATAAGCACTGAGAAAAGGTCACATCATAGTCAATCCCCTCTACCTGTGAATAGACGCAACCCACAAATTTGGCCTTATGGTTCTCCACACTACCATCTGTAGCTTTATTTACCTTATAATGCCAATGGGAGCTCACCACTAACTTGTCCTCTGGTCTTGGGACCACATCCCAAACACTATTATGAACTATGGTGTCATACTCCTCCACCATTGGATCAACCCAAATCAGTTGTTACACTACTTCCTTAAAGGAAGATGGCTCTGTCACAACACATTTTCCCATAAGAGTGATGTATCCAATGTACCTATCACGTGACTTCCTCTTCCTGTGTCGAGAAGTGGGTGCTTCCACATTCTCTCATGCATCATCCAAAAATTTGTCAACCTCTCTGGTGCGCTTTCTTCCATCTTTGGAAGACTCTGCCTGAGTGGATGTCTAAACTCCTGAATACTCTATATGTGGTTTCTCCACATCAATATGAAGCTCCTCAATGTTAGGAGATAAAAGCTCCTCATCTGCATGTAGCTGAAGATCCCTCTCAAGGGAAACTCACATGGCCTTCTCCTCATCAAATTTGACATCCCTGCGGAACATTTTCATCTTGCTGGTCGACAAGTACACTTGATAGTTGTGAGGTGTATCAATGTATCCCACAAATATCCCCAACTTTGTTGTCAGATCAAGCTTCTTCTATGCATCTTTGATCACATGGAAATATACCGATGATCCAAAAATCCTAAAGTGACTAACATCTAGCCTATTACCAAAATAAGCCTCCTCTGGTGTCTTCATCTCAAGTATCTCATGTGCGCTATGGTTCTGAACATAAAAATATTGTGTTGCATGCCTCAACCCAAAAGTGTAGTGGTAGGCCTTGATCATGCAACATCACCCTTACTGCTCCTAATATGATTATGTTCTTTCTCTCATCCACCCCATCTTGTTGAGGGTTATGGGGTGCCATCAACTCCCATTTAATCCATTCTACTACATAGAAGTTCTTAAACTCATTTGAGACATACTTACCACCATTATCACTCCATAGAGCTTTAACCTTCTTTCCCGACTCTTTCTCCACCAATTCTTTAAACTCACAAAACTTTGTGAAGGTTTGATCCTTTTCCTAAATGAAAAATATCCATCATGTTAGAGAAAATTCATCAGCAAATAAAACATAATACCTGTGTTTGGTTGTGGATGCTGTCAAGAATTTTCCACACACATCTAAATGGACTCACTCTAGAATAGCCTCTGCTTGACTATCTCTTTCATGAAAGGAACACTTGGTGTATTTTCCCAAATTACACCCCTTGCATGTATCAAGTTTCTTAAGCATACCTTTGGGAAGACAGGTAGAGATCTACTGCAATATATTCAAAGCTCCATGATGCAAGTGGCCCAATCGCATGTGCCACAACTCGCCAATGTCTCGGCTTTGCATCCTTTATGCTTTCATGCTCAAAGCAACACACTCATCTAGCTCCAACTTATAGATTTTCTTCACTCGAATCCCTGTCTTCTTTACTTGACCTGTGGTGTTGTGTCAAAGGAATTCCTTTCCTTTCGAGATGATCAAATCATAGGATCTATCCTCAATAATATCAATAGATACTAAGTTCTTCTTCAGCCCAAACACATACATAAAATTCTTTAAGGTGATTGGAGCCCCATGCTCCCTTTGAAAAGTAATCAGGCCCAATCTAGTAACACTATACTTCCCGTCGTCACCCATCTCGATATGCATATGGAGATATTTCTCCTCCAAGTCATTGAATAACGCTTTGTCACCAGTCATGTCGAATGAATCTCCACTATCTAAGTACCATACACTTCCCATCATTGATGAAAAAATGCATGCAATGAGAGAAAAGTCCAATTTGAATTGAGGGGCCAAAGGCTCACCCGCCGCTCTTCCCGAGGACTTCTTCTTGGACTTCTTGAGTGGACAATTTGTAGAAAAATGGCCCAGCTCATGACATTGAAAGCACTTAACTTTCGTCATGTATTTCTTCTTACCTCCATGATAGGAATTCGATTTGGAATGGGAAGATTTCCCTTTCCCTTTCTTCGCCTTAATCGCTAAGTCACAATTTTCTTCATCATCAATCTTGGATGAAGAGCCATCCCTGGTGTTCCTCCTAATCTCCTTCTGCATCAAATCTGACCACAATCATTCCCAATCTAGTAGCCTCTCCTGACCATTGACAAAGTCCTGATAATTATGCCAACTCTTTGGGAGTCCTAGAAGATCAATACTTTGCATATCATCCTTGACAACCGTGATTCCAACACTTCAAATTTCATCACGACACTGAGTGAACTTGGTCAAGTATTTCTAAATCGTCTCACCTTTCTCCATTTTGATTTTTCGAAGTTTGTCATTCAGTACCAATTTCCTTTGGTCACTACTATTCTGATACAAGTATGTTAATGTTTTCCACATAGCATACTAATTTTCCTTGCCATGGAGGCTCGAGACAATGTGGTCTCAAACTCCCTCAAGGATTATCTACCTCACCTTCACCACAAACTTCTTCCATTTGGCCAAATTTTGTGCATCCTACGCTGTGTTGAAGCCCCGAAAATCAGGTCTACAACAAGGGGGATACCCACCCAGTCCAGATATTGAAAGAAACTCCTTTTCCATTTGTGATAGTGGGTCTGACTGGGGATAATGGGACCAATTTCCCAATTTGTGTGTGTTGATAAGAATTGATATTTCCTTTTCTAAAGATTTCTAAGTAAAATGCTTTTAATCTAATGTCTAATTTAAAACATGCAATTATATTCTAACAAATAGAAATATCTAATTCTAAAACTAACCCAGGATTCAACTTTTCACTTATGTGATCTAAAATAATTTCTAACAGAAATTGGTAATAAAGATCATTCAATCGCTACAAGAAAAGAATTCGATAAAAATGAATTGTTTCGTATAAAAAGTTAGCCGAAACAATTGTGAGAGGCATATCGCATAGTAAGTCATTCATACATTAAGCATAAACAGAATAGGTATCACTGTACAAAAGTTCCAAATGATAACTCAAACATTCAAGCTTTCATATATAAATAAATGAGCCTAAAATATCACTTTGACACATAAGTAGAAATCATTAAGAGATAAAAGTACCATTGATAACAAGTTCTACTCATGAGCTTTAGCAATATAGATTTATATCTTCTTAATTCAACATCTACTAAGAGTACAAAAGTGCATTTCAGTAGTGGACATTAAACACAGATATCAATAAATCTCATTCCATTCATTCATCAAAACCTCCTCTGAGGGTGTAGAAGTGCATGTTCTGAGGAAACATTTTTGACAAATTTCAAGACCCCTCTCTAAATGCATGAGAGGGGTTACATTACTACTACCTAAATCTAAAAATAATTTATTACAAAAACATAGGAGGAGGTTTAAATGACCATCCTCATCTAAGGCAAAAATAAATCAAAACTAAAACTAAAATTGAATCTGGAATTGACTATCTATGTATCTATTCTCTGAAAACGCAAGCATTCAGCATCAGCTTGAGGAGCGTTAGTTGGCTGACCTCCAATTTTAGTTGCCTTGCGAAAACAAAATTGGCAAGTGTTGGCGCTATCTTCTTAGTAGAGTTCATAAGGCATTTGAGAGTCATGCATTGAATATGTGGTTTAATCAAGTACTTCCAGTAAGTATCCCAATTCAACATGGTTAACTTCTTGATGGACTCTGCCTTTTCCTCAGCTTTTTGTCTCCTACTTGTCTGCAGTTGCTGCGCCTTTGGGAGAAATCCCAGAGCGGTCTCAGATATGAGGTTTGATCTATGCAAGTTTTCATTGACACATTCAATGATGTTATTTTCTGCTGTAGCCACTTCTTATGCTGCCTGTTCTGCCTTCCTAATCTGTGCGTCCCAATTATTGAAGAGCATTTCTTTGTGGTCTTCATTGATTCTGAGCGCGTTTGCTTTCTTTCCTTCTTCCTGCCACGCGTCGGGCTCTGAATGGAGTCGCTAGGTTTTAGCCAAATCTCCTTATTGCCCAAGGGTGCCCCCAATAAATACTGTTGGTTTTGGAGCGTGGGTCCTGCCTTTAGCCTTTAGCGCATTTCCCCGCAGTTTTTTGGCTTATGTGCGACCGAGCGCTTGGGGGATTTCCATCTTGAGGGGATTTTCCTAGCGATGCACGATTAAGCGCTAATCGCGCATCAGAAACTGCCTCCTTTTCCCTATCCATGCTTCCCAGGTGCTAGTTTCACCTCCTACATAGCCTCGATGGGCCTCGGTTAGTGTGCTTTGCCCTTTTTCAATGGTTCTTCCCTTACCGACCAGTTCTTGGTGCACTCCACCAAATCTTCTTTTTCCTTAGCGAACTTCTCCATGAACTGTTTGTTGTAGGTTGCCTGTGGCACTGGTAGATGATACATAAGTCTTAAATCTTGTGAAGTGAATGACCCAATGAGGTCTTCACCTCGAGACTTGGATTGCCTGTCTGATATATCTGCACTGTCCAGTACCCACTTGACCATGTCTATGTATGGAAGAATCTTGGGTCTTGCCGCTATTCGGTGCAAGAAAGAACATGCAAGTTCAGTAATTGATGCCTCAGATGACCCGCGTGAGTCTTTTGTTTCTTTACCCTTCATAACTATGGTATTTTCTTCTTCGAGCAGACTGTACATGCCTTCCCAAGTGGTTATTCCGGCATCTCTGTTACAGGTGGTGTCTGTGTATAAGGACGTCATCTCTTTGTCCTCAGCAACCAGAGCTTTTCCCTTCTTTCCCATTACGCTCTGAACGCTGCTTCGTATATTATTCTGCTTTCCGGTCCTGCAAATTTACAAGTAAGGAAAGAATAATGGTAAGAGACAAGGTGATGGGAAAGCTCTTAATGCCGAAATCATATCAAATATATCACCCTACATGAAACAACCTTTGGATCAGATATAAATCTTATCTCATAAATGAACTTCAACTAACCATTAAATTGACATTAATGCCCATAAGTTGGTATCAGATTACGAGAAAAACATTAGTAAATGATGATCCCTGTAGATCTGCGATAAGGTGCTTTTGCGATTTTCTTCGCAATATCGCAGATCGCAATATCACTAATCCATTTTGTCAACAATCATTTATTACCTTATGCATCTGCGAGATGACTTATCGCATATTGCCGGATCGGGATATTTTACCTTAGGTTATACTTGCGGCATATGAAAGTTGCAATGCACGATGGGTCTTTAAGGTGTGCGATCTCACATTGCGTTTTCGCAATTTTGAAAGCTTGTTTATATAACATCCTCCATTATCCTTTGCAATGTGATGTCTTATTGTTGAGAGAACGATTTTATTCGAAACTTATTATAAAACCTAGGTTTTTGGGTTTTGATGGTGTTTTCCTAAGTTTATGATATAATGTTTTATTCAAAGGGAAAGATAAGCACTAGTCTTTATTTTTTAGAAGGGTCCCAATTTATTTAGCTTTATTACTAAAACTAAATAAGAAGGGGGGTTGTTGCTGGCCACAACACGCTGTTGGCTTAGGAATTTCTTGATCAATGAATCCCTTCAAGCCATTATGCTCTAGAACCGCCTCCATTCTATCCCTCCAGGCTATAAAATTTGAGCTGACTTCCAAGGCATACTCGAGCCACAAATCGTAGAATGCCATCTACCGATCTTGAAGTATTTATTGCAAATTTGAATTTCACCTGTAACCCAAAACTCAATACTTCGAAATCTCCTTTAGCATATTTTTATTAGCTCTGATACCATGTAGAGAATCTTGTAGATTCACAAGCTCATGCAATGTACTAAATCACAGGACAAGAATCTACTTCTAGTTTCAACCAGCAGAAGCCAATAGATCGATGAAAACAATGTGAACAAGGAGAAGATAAATCAATGGCACATAACACAAGATGTCTCTAGGGAAATTCACTGCTCAAAACCGATCTATTTGTATTACATATATCATAAATATGAGTGAATATACAAAGCTTGTTCCCACTAGAACAATTCCACACAAGTATGCTCAACTCTCTCAGCTCACAAGCTAGCTCTTGGCCAACACTTAGCCAATTCTGCAGCTCTCCAAGCCCCTAATCTCTTGCATAATTCCTAAGATGAATAACCCATATTTAAATGGAATTCATGCTTCCAAAACTGCACAATCCAAACATAGGATCAATCTGTGATGCATGCATGATATTTACACTCCAGTAATAATACAACTGATAGTAAAATGTCCTTGCACTCTAGTCTCAACTGGGTCTTTCTCAAAATCGACATGCATGAGTTTCTGATGAGGGGATCTTCGGTTAACTAGAGTGACACTTGTGGATGCACTAGTGCACCAACTGACTGTTAACTCTCTATTAGTTCCATAAACAGTTTGGAACTAATTTGACTAAAATTAACTTAGTAAACTGAGTTATCTAATTTCCAACTCATTTTAAACTCATACTGGACCCCTAAAACTTAGGGAGAACATATTCATGAATTCATAAAGAGTTCCAACTCGAAATTCCTAAGCTAATTAAGTTAATTAAACTTAATTAAGTATTTACAAGTTGCTATGATTATTCTTAGTTTAATTCAAGGACAAATTAAACTGGAATTTCTTGTTGTCATTTCTCAACAACAATATGCAACAAACAATGTGCAAAATGCAATTCCCCTTTCAATGCAACTGTTCCAATTTCAATGCACACACAAAACCCTAAATTCCAATGCAAAGAGTTTTCTTTTCAATTCACTTAATTTTTGAAAATGAAGAAAACTAAGATGCAAAGTCTAATCACTAATTCAAGCAAGATTTTTAGAATGATGACTAGAATGCCAATTCATGTAAGCACTCAATGATCAAACAAAATCATTTTGCAAACAACCTAATGATAAGAAAAAAGAAAAATATGTAAACAAATACTTAGGTATTAAGACAAAAGCAAGCCAAATGGAGGCTTCATAAGGACTAAAAGACACTGAAAGACTCAAGGAAGAGCAACTAGAACAAAGTTGATCAAAGAGAAAATCAAGGCAAAGACAAAATTGTGCATGAACATGGTACAATGCAGGTGCAAATGAGGAACCAATTTTATGCAATGTAGGCACAGAGAAGGGTCATCTCGGGTGCAAATCTTTGTCAGAAGACCAAAGGGTGCATTGGTCTAGGGATGCAAAGTTTCGACACAAGGATTGCAATTAAGACTCAATGAAAGGTCTTCCTAGGTCCGTTCTTGACTGAATAAGACAATAAAGGTATGGAGAAGAGGTAAGACAAGCACAGTGGACAAAGAAACTACCAAGGGAATACACCATTCCCCAATGGAGTCGCCAATTGTTTATGAGGATTAATATATGACTCCAGACAAAAGTATCTTCCCTAGGCCTGGTGGGCTGACTTAGAACAATAGCAAGACAAAGTTACTAATGTTTTACTTAAAGTAAATAGATAATGGGATGAATCCTATTTTGAATATATCATACGCTTCACTCCTTGGTTTGAATGCTCCAATCCTAGCTCTGATCATATAACACAAGCCAATGATCCACTAAATCTATGTAGCATCATCTAATCACTTTATTCAATAGATCAATATGGTATTGAAATATATAACACCATAACATCATATATAGGAACACAAAGAACTCTTTGCATTAATAGAAATGGAGTGAGTTATAACCAAAAATAGGTGTTGATCCTGTAAAAGATCTCCTACAAGTTGACTTATCCTTTCCTTATCACAAAGTGCACTTCTAATCACCCTAATGCATGGAAATATATCTCTCACAACAACAAAATAAGGGTAGAATCACTCTCCAAAAGAAAACTCCTTGCCTATGGATGGTAGTAAATATGTTGTTGAACGAGGTAGTTCATGAATTCTTATCCTTTTACCATTATAGGCTTGAGATCCAGTCATGATGGGAGGATGAGCTCAAGGGATAAGGGATGAAAAGTTCAAGGTAGGATAGGATAGGATTCGAGACTTTTACCTGAGGTAAATGGTTAAGGCAGATCCTGGATGCTTCTGGAAGAAGAGGCTTCAGGATTCTCTCTCTTTTTCCCAAATTTCTAGAATCAACACACCCCTAATACCGAGCAACTTGTTGGTGATTAGCATAGGTGCAGAAATAAGGGGAATTTTGAGGTCTAAAATGGGCCTCCTAAGGGAATTATAAAATAATAGTGGAAATAATAAAGTAAAATTATATTACATCATCAAAGTTTAGAGGGAAAAAAGAAAAAACTAATTTTTCAACTCATATTTTCAACTTATCTCCCTATGGGTTTAATCAAATTTTGAGCGGACACACTCGTTGGATGGAAAATTTGATTCCTCATCCAAGGAGTACCGATTTTTCATACTTTTTATGGACCCCACTACATGAAAAATGAGAAACACATGAAAAGTATGACTGCACTCACATTTTTTCATGTATTTCTAATTTTTCGTGTAGTAGGGTCCATCGAAAGTATGCAACATGGGCACTCCTTGGATGATGAATTAAAATTTCCATCCAACGGGTACTTGTTCTTGAAATTTGACTAAAACCTTAGGGAGATAAGTTAAAAAATATGAGTTGAAAATGTAGTTTTATTAATTTTTTAATTTATTATTTTTTCTACTTTTTTACTCCAAAAATGGTTAATCATCCCCCATGGTTGCCATCATGATATTGAATCATGTTGGTTCTTATAAAGTTTATTTGGGTTGTACATTTTTCTTAGGGCCCATTTTAGACCTCAAAAGTCCCCTAATGGTATGGGAGCTTGATAGTCAAAGCTGTCCTATAAGAGGCCATGGAGCATTGGCCCTTAAAATGATTGAAACAAGGTATTTTCAGGCAGAAACTCAAGGATTAGAATGAGTCATGCTTAGGGATTTGTTCAAGGATGATGAAAAGGAGGTAAAAGGATGTGGATTGATCCATTTGAAGGCCTATTGACCAGATGTGAAAAAAGGTGTATAACAATGGGGAACAAGGTTACTAGTTAGAAGCTCAAAAGGTGTTTAAGTGCAGTCAAGAGAGATGCAAGGGTCAAACTGTATTAAAATTTAATTTCATGATCTAGGCCTATGGGATTGAAAAAGAACATGAAAAGGTTCTAAATTTGTTTAAAATAATATAATTTCAAGGGGTTATTCCTGACAAATGCAAATATGTTTCTTTCTTTTAGACACTTGCAAGTTCAAGTTTCTAGATGAATCAAAACACTTCGTTACTAAAATGAAATACGCAGGGTTTGTGTGTAAGTGTTCATCATTTTGTGTTTCTATTTCCACCTATGGAAGCTTGGGTCGAGCTACAAAGGCAGAGAAGATATTTGAAAATATGGTTAAGGCAGGTGTGGAGCCAAATGTTTTTGTTTATTGTGCCTTGATAAATGCATTTGCAGAAGTTAGATGTGTGGAAGCAGCTATACTCATATGGCTTTAAAAGTGATGAATTCAAATCTCTGCATTATGTTGCAAGGAAATGGAATCTGGAGGCTATAGGAAAACTTCTGAAAAAAGAGAATATGTAAATGTCCTCTTGAGACCAATATCTGCTACTTTTATAACCCCCATTGCTAAATTTCGTAATAGCTTGAAATATTTGGTGAAGTGTTTGGCCGTTGGACTTCCACATTCAAGAAAAGGAAATTGAGGTTATTTCAAAACTGTGCAAATACCATTATGTAGTTCTTGTATATTTGGTGGTGAAAATTGCAAGATGTATTGATGCTTTGTCAAATTGAGTGATTCTAGCATAGAATTGAAAGCTCGAGGTGTTACACTTCTCATTTGTGTTGCCAAGGAACATAAGAAAATAGTATTGGATACTCATAATGAATATGGGTTCTTTGCATAACTTATTCACTCTCTTGTTCAAATGGTGAATCATGATATAGAAAAAGTTCAAGGTCGCACAGGCCAGGGAGGGCATGTTCAGGGTGTCTTTTTCTAAAATTCTAACAAACTAATTTTTTTGGAATGATAATTTTTAGTGATGTGTCACTCTTATAATAATAAAAAATTTAATCAGAGGTATCTAGATAATGGATTTATGAGTCTTAACCATTGAATAAAAATGCCAATGGAAAATGATATCACTTTTTTTTATAAGGAGATGGGTTTGTGGAACAAATCCCCTTCTCGATTTACAAAGCAAAAAGTTGCTCTAATTCCATAATGAACACTAAGGACCTGAGAAAAATTGTCTACATTAGGGGAAAGTAGATCAAGATTGGTGTAGGACCTGGATCCTATGCACTTGCACCTTTTGTGTTGGTTGAGAAACATTTTTTTTGGTAGATGTTGGAGCTAATTTTCCCAATAAAAAGAGAACAAAAAAATTTCTTCGAGTGACCATCTCATAGAAAAACAAAATAAGAAGGGTGAAATAATAGTTGGTTTAGGTCAAGACCATAGTAAAAGAGAACTTTCTCATTAGGTTCGGGTGCCCAAAATGAAGGATTATTTTTTTGTTTTGTTTAGATTATGATTTTTATTCTATCAATCCATAAAACTAGGCACAAAGATGATGTCCTTCTACTAGATGAAACTTGATGGCTAATGTCTTCAATTCAAGTGGTCTGCAAAAATTATTGACCTAACCCCCATGCAAAACTACTTCAAATCCTATAAAAGTGTAAGGGAAACCAATAAACGATTCTTATGGTCAACTGGTTTGCTTCTATTGATAACATTTGTTTCTACCGAAAAATTTCACTTGTATTAAAACTCACTTTGTACTTACACATTTTGTAAATATGGTGGATAAAATCCACTTTAGATTGCCAAGAAAGAGAACAAATACAAAAAGTAATAGGCTCAACAAACTTTAAACATAAAGAGCTGAGACCAAAAGCAGGGGAAAGAGAAATCGAAAGGGAAGGAAGCAAAAAGAGAAGTTGTACCAGAATAAAAATTACAATAAAATTGAAACAAGAAGAAGTAAAACCACAAGTAGGTGAGAGAGTAAATTAAAGAGACAAAATGAATTCTTTAAGGAGAAAGAGGCACCAATGAGCAGAAAAGTGAATCTCTTGGAAGTGACTATGCTAAGAGCTCAAATACACTCCTACTATTCACAAAAAAAAAATAGATCTTATGAAAAAAGATGGTGAATCTAAAAGGATAATAAATTTTCATGGAGATATCTCTATAGATAGATGTAGGGAAATTCTGTTCTACATGATGCATATCTATATCCTTATATTCATGTAACACAAATTTTCAACATGACAATATACATAAAGATAAAAAGAATGAAGCTTTTACTGATGCCTAAAAAATTATAGCAAACTGTAATATTAAAGAAATAAATTCTAGTATAAAGAGAAAAGAAGGAAAACATCTTTTTTGATCTAAATTGCTTGCCAATTCAAAGTAGAATTACACCAATATATAATATTAAATACATTCTTATTGGTACAAAAATATTATGAATGAATGTAATATTGAACAAATCTAAATATGAAGAAAAAGGAAAAAAATATTAATCTTCGCGATCTCAAATCTTTTCTAGTTCAGTTGGACGATAATGTATACATTATTGAAAATGTGTAGTTGATTCTTAGAAATATTTTGCTTATGTGACTCTAAAATTAGTTTTTGTAGTCTATTTGTCATCATCAGATCTTGTACTAGTGCCAAAATTAAATTCTCATGGAACAATCAAGTGTAAAGTTGGGACTATTTCTACTGAGTGGGTAGTCATTGAACAAGCTACTGGATCCATAAGAAGATGACAGTGCATAATTGTAGATCACATGTGAAACTTTGAAGAACCATGTCCATTATCGAAAGCATAATTGAAGTAATTGTAAAGTATAAATTGCAAAGCCTATGACTCTAGGGTTAACAAAAGACCAGTTTATAGAGGGTTACAACCTCAGTTTTAGTTCAAAAGACTGTAACTAAGATTCTTACAACTAGAATTTTTTTTTACCAAGGCAGAAGCCAAACCTAACAATAATAGAAAGTAAAATATCCCATGTATTACACATCAAAACTCTGGAACATTGCTTAATAATGAGTAAATATGAATCTTAATTAGTTCTTAGCCCTAGGGATTTCAATGGTCACATGAACATTAACAAAAAAAAAACTCTTATGTAACTAATGCAAAGGAGAGACAACCCCATATATTTAAGTAAATCATGTCAAGAAGCTAGAGTAAGGTCTGGCTACCAACATGCTGACCATGATACTTTGTATACCCTACAGGATAATTAGGGAGAACCACTGTGAATATTGGAAGAAAATGGTATTACCAAATTACAGAGTAAACGAAGTTGAGCTGTCAACACCTAGACCAGGCATGGTATTGAAATGTTGAAATTTTCATATTCTCCTTACCATGGATCACCAAGAATGGTGTTTAAAACAAATTAAAATTCCACACAGTGCTCAAACCCCTGAGATGAAATCTTCTTGGTGTCACCTTAGACCTCATGGCAAGGGACTCTATCGAAAAGCATTTCTTGGACAAGGACAAGTTCGAATGAGTTGAGATGGTGATACTAATAACATACTAAATAATGCAGATGTAAGCTCAACATCCTACAAGGGGCTTGCCATGAGCTTTGCATTAGGCATTGATGGCACAACCGTCTCAAAGTCATGAGGCACAACCATTTTAAGGCTAGAAAATGTTATGAACGCACTCACCGGGGCCTCCTTCTATGCAATATTCTCAAACACCTAGAACATTCTTCCCTGATGATCCAATCATTGAAGATGCCAAAAACCGTTATGAACACACTTAATGGGGGCTCCTTCTAGTGCAATATTCTCAAACACCTAGAACATTCTTCATCGATGATCCAATGGCTGAAGATGCCAAAAAACGTTATGAACGCACTCACCTGAGGCTCCTTCTAGTGCAATATTCTCAAACGCCTAAAACATTCTTCACCAATGATCCAATGGATAAAGATTATTTGATCGTCTAATAATTGATCTGATGAGACAAAATGAGACATAGTGGCATGGAGGGGAGTTCTTCTCAAAGGGAACACCTTATAACGTAATTAATTATGGAAAATTATATATAAACATGGTCAATCAAGATTAAATATGATTACTCATATTCAATCATGGTTAACCAATGATAAATATTAATATCTATATTAGGGAAAGAAGTTATATAGATAATTGTGTCATACACTACATAATAGGGTTAGAATCAATGAAAGACACCCATAGTGAGCCAAGTCAATTATATTCAAGTATGGTCAACCATCACTACTAGTTAAAGGGATAATGAAGTAATACTGTAAAAATAACATCTTAAAGAAACACTCAACGATAAAGACAGATATAGTAATTAGGAAAACCACTTAGAATTTACAACTTAAGTGAAAAAAAATCTATTTAATTAAATAATTAAAAAACAACTTGCATGGACTTATTTTTTCTAAATGATATTAGACATATTTATATACCAAGTCAAGTATAGTCAAGTATACCCAACCACCATTATCAGTTGAAATGACATTGAAGTAATACTTTAAAAATAGCACATTAAAACTACAATCAACCATAAAAAAACATAAATAGTAACTAGGAAAATCACTTTGAGTTTACAACTTAACTGATTTTTTTTTCATTTAATCAAATAATATAAAATAAAATTGCATTGGCATTTTTTTTCCAAACTATTGCAATTGAATTAAAATGAAAAAAAATGTATTTCATTAAATAATATAAAATGAATTTGCATGAATATATTTTTTATTTATACTATTGCAATTGAATTAAAATTAAAAGTCTTCCATATCATTTTTCTAGTGTAATGTAAAAAAATAAATAAATACTAATATAAACTATTTTTATTAAATTTATACATATCCTTTTAAAAAAAATGTAATTGTATGGTTAACATTTATTTATTTTTAGTTTATTTTATTTATTTATTACTTATAAATTCTCATTACATAATTATTTACAAATATAATTTATTACATTAATAGAGGTAGAGTTTATAATTCTCATCTTATTTTTTATTTTTTTGTAAGTCAACATTCTATTCATTCAGGAAAAAACATATACATCTGATACTTCAAAAAGCATGTGGTCTCACCCAGACTGGGTTTGTTGACCATAATCCACAGAAGATAGAAAAAATACAAAAAATATGCTAGTAACAGTGTCCACAATGAAGAGGGCCATATGATCCAATAGAGAAACAAAACATAAAGAAAACCAGAGGACATACTAATCGTCTAAGGTGACTAAAACGGGGTTGTCTAGAGTAGTTCATGGAGGAGCCGGAGGGTGGAAGTTGCACTGAACATGCCATTTAAAGTGTGCCATCCAATTCTCCAACTGTTCCACTTTCTCTGCAAGATGGTTTTGTCCCCGCCAGACTACCACCACTCGTTCCTTGACCTGGCACTGGAAGTAATGCATGCGTTCCAATGTTGCCATCATCTTATCACGCTTTTCTTGATTAATTCATTTTGCTGCATCTACTCGGTCCACCAAGGATTGGATTAGGCCTCTACAGTTTTCCAAGGAGAAGTGCTACAAGCCTTGTGGGTCCAGATCATCACAACGACCATCATTTTGAGCTACATGAGTGTTTTGGAGAATTTGGTATCTACGGATAAATACTAATTCCCTAGATAAGTATCCATATCTAGAACAATAGTTTAAAGTATTTTACTCTTTCCCTATAGAAATAGATAATATGAGAAGAGGAGAAGACCTACTTGTAGTTTCGCTTTCCTCTCGTCTCCCTTGTATCGATCCTGTTGCTCCTTCCCATACTTAATACACTTGAGAAGTACCTGTAAACACAACAGAAAATAAAGAATCGATCAAAGCAAAAGATCTATTGAATATACGTGAATGGAATCAAATAAATTTCACACATATAAGCATTATAAAACTATACAAACATATGGGAGAAAGGTTCAAACCCTTTATTGAATAGAAGAAGGAATTACAACCATTGTGTTTGATTCAAAGTCATTCCTCCAGCTTGGATCCCATCCACATCACATCAAAAGCATGAAAAACTTCTATCATTATAATATTTGCTTCAAAGCGAAATCTCATAGAAACATTATCTCCTTACAATTCAACATAATCTAGCCCTTGATCACTTAGATGAGTGGTCCATTTATAGGGAGATGAATGAGTTTTTGTCATAAATGGTGGCATTGAATGGCCTTAAATACTTAGAATTAGTTCGATGGAAAAAGCGATGAGAGAATAGGATGCATATTAACTCATTCCTCATCCATTTTCGAGCTCATAAGAGTTGATAAGTGACGGAACCTTCCAGATGACTCCAAAAGATAAGAATATTCCCCAAACCCTTTGTGAATTTCACTCAAACTCGCCTAGCGCAGGTGAAAGGAAGCCTAAGTGCTCTACAGAGCACCCTAGCTTGGACTTAACTACTCTGTAGCGCACCCTTACATGGGCCTACTTGTGTTGGTCCCTCTAGAGGCCATTTCTAGATGTCTTCAAGTCATGAAATTATCTGGGAAGGAGGCATTCAAAAGGGTGACTTGTTTAGGGAATGTAGCAACTAAAATTAGGGTTTGATAAACCCTAAAAACACTAATCTAGATGATGGGATTGATGTGCCCAAATGGATCTATAACAACTACCCCCTAAAGCTTGAAGTCAGAAAAATGCCAATGTCGAACGAAATGCTTTACGATGTCATGAGGAAGTATCGAAGTGGAAGGTGACCTACATCAATTATAATACATATATCATGATTTTTGATTTTTTACATGAATTGTTGATGGAAGGCGGCATACCCATGCTTTGCTTATAAACTTTCATTACATGTACATAAACAGTCGTTTGCAGATATAGACCCATGATTGGAATGACTATTAACGTAAAGCCATTGTACATATGATTTAGTACTCTAGAAATCGCAGCCCGGATGGATGAAACTAGATCTGGGGTCTTCTATCTCGTTCAATCATTCACTCAAGTACAAGTGTTACACTGAAATTTGTCACCTTGACTATCTGCAGTCTATATGGCCTCATCAATAGCCACATTGTCCTCTTTGTCAAGCCCCATACCTCTGCTCTTCATGTCAAAACTTCAAAGAGAGAGAAAGTCACTTGAAAACATGTTTATCCCTGGGTACGCAGGTTCTCTCTACCTTGCCTGCGTGTACGCACTCCAAATACATTAGACCTGCGTAGTAATACGCTCTGTATACTAAAGCTAGGGTGCGTACCCCTGTAAAAGTCAAAAGGCGCAAGTTTCATCTTTAAAAAAGTTACTTGTGGTCACTTCTAGAGCCTTCTAGAAGAGTTCTTGCCGTGTATTGAGCGCCTCCAGATGGTTCATGCACCCCTATGATAGAGGAGCTTATCCCATCAAGAGAGGAGCTACCCCATCCAAAAGAGGGAGTATCCCATTGATGTTGGAATTGAATAACCTCCTCTAGAATACTATAAATACAGGCATTGGTCCAAAGGAGGGGAGGTTGAAAGCTGAACATTCTAAAGGGTAAATGCTGCTGGAATTAGGACTTCCGTTGTTGACTTGTGAGGAGAGATCACTATCCTTCCTTGTTGCCATATTGGGAGTGGGTGAGCTTGTCAAAGTAGAGGAAATCTCTTGTTGGACCCTGGGAGGAGCTTGCACAACACCAAGGCTCAGGTTGTAATGGTTCCTTTTTTGTTTCCTTAATACAAATATGTCCATTCTTCTCAATGATTTATTGTTAATGAATTATTTCATGTACTCCTTGGTCTATGTGATGAATATGCTTTGTTTTATGATGAATATTCAGGTGTTATGTAATCGTTTGCTTTGTTAGTGTATGCAGGTTTTAAAGTGAAGGAGGAGCTCATCTGGATCAGCAAGGCTGGACTGCTATAACAAGCATTGGACCTAAGGTAAGATCGGAAAACACTTGATCTCTCATAGAATAATGTGTGTTTAGAGAAGGATTGCTCTTGTTTGGTTTGTTTGTCACTAGAGAGTCTTAGACTCCTAGGAAGGTTAGGTTTGTCCGCAAAAATAACTCTTTCCGCATGACAAATTGGCGACTCCACTAGGGAATCCATTGATGTGATTGATTTTTCCTTTGAGCATTACTTTGATCTGAAAAGAGTCTTGTTTCTTTTGTTTTTTGATTGCTTGACTGTCTTTTTGGGTGGCTTAGCTTAGAGTCGAGTTAGAACTTAGGTTTTCTTTATTTTACAGTAGTACGCACCCTCTGCGTTAGACATAGTGCGTACCTGTATGCACTGTATCTGTGTACACAGAGCGTGCACGGACCTGGTTAAACAGGCTGCCTGCGTACCCTGTTAAAATTAAGAAATTTTTCCCTTTTCCCTTTTAGATTTTGTTTTTCTCAGTCTTTACTGCCCAGATCCACTGGTTGACTGTCAAAAATCTTCACCTGCACTTGTTCCATTAGTGTCGAAAGTTTTAGTGAAATTCCTTGAGATTTTAGCCTTAGGGTTTTGATTTTTATATTGGTCCTGTAGTGACTTTGGGTTTAGAAGTTGCAAAGCCTTAGATATCTCTGGTTTTGTCAGTCTTCTTAGGAGTTGGACCAGTCGCAAAGTCTACCCTCGTGAGCGACCTACCTTTGTGTTGCCTCTTTGCAAAATTTCAATATAGCTTGTTCATTTAAAGTTGTGAATTTCATTTTCAAAAAGAACAAAAAGAGATTGAGTTTTTGTTTTGATTAGTTCGTGATTCTGCATAAACTAGTCCTTGGATTGATCATTACCAAGTAAAACGTCCCAAGAAACATCCTAGTAAGCTTTCGCTTCTTAGATTAAAATCCTAGTTGAAAAGTTAGATACATTTCCTTTGTTTCGCTTTTGAGTGATTTTCATAGATTTGCTTAGATCTTACAATTGCCTTGATTAGATTAGCTTTACATGCTTTTTGTTAAATAGGAAATATCAACGATCTCCTTTGCGATATTTGCTTTTAGAGTAACATTTGATATCTTTGAAAGAGAAAAGAATTTTTTCGTTAAGTAGAGAGTGGTCTTGTTTTGTGTGTTTTGAAAGAGAAAAG
>APFE030109589.1:0-11084 GCA_000404065.3 Pinus taeda | reverse complement strand
TGTGGAGCACTTGGAAGGTATGCTTTTAACAAGCAATCTAGTGGTTTTTTAATAATAATTCTAATCTTTTCTGCATTATGAGTTCAAAGAAGATGAAGGATTTTGATAAAATGTGCGAAAATAGACAAAGGAAGCTCAAGTGCTAATAATTGACGTTTTCTATGCAGGAAGACGTGGAAACAAGGGATTGTCGATCAAAAGCAAGAAGCAAAGGGAAAATAACTGTTGTCCCTCCAGCAGGGAACCGGATGCAGACGAGATCAAGCAAAATTAGAGCCGAATAGCCCAAGGAAAGAATGTGGGATACCGAGTCGGAGCACGCAAGAAGGAAAAGAGAAGAATTGAACGATTAGCGAATCCCTCGGGATCTTTGATCCTGAGGGATCGCTGCTTTAACTTATCTTTTTGATTGTCTAGATACCTCCGTCATTTCTGTTATATAAAGGCACCACGCCATTGAGCAAAGGGACGACTATTTTTTATGATTCTAAGTTTCAGAACAAATTGTGATCATTGAGTCTCGCTGAGACCTGACTTTGTTATACTTTTGTTGATGCAATTAATATAAAAGACTTGGTGTTCATCTCGTCTCTGCGTCTGGAGTAACCTCAGGCAGTGTACCATTGGCAGCTAAGGGTCCGGCTCCGAAGGACACTTGCTTTTGTATTATTATACGGTGATTTGTGTGTGGTTTGTTTATTTCTGTTATTTGAGTAATCTGATACATCTTTTATGTGATATACTACGCTTCATTATAATTGATATTTAAATGATTTCTTTACCTCATGTCTCTGCACTGTACAATTGGATCTATTTGAATTGCATCTTGCGGCTATCTCTGTAACAGAATGTTGGTATGAATGTTATTGCCCTTAGATCCATGTGAAATAGTATTTGTGAGACTTGGAAGCCATATTACTTCGTTCAGAAACGTAGTCATATCATTCATTATTCTCAGATTGCTATAGTAGTATAGAACATGTACATACGGATGAGAATTGTTGTTCCATAATTCATTGAGGATTGTTGTTCCATTTTATTACTGTTGTTCCATTTTATTACTGCTTTTCCATTTGATTACTGTTGTTCCATTTTACTATTGTTCCATTTATTGTTGTTCCATTTCGAGACTGTTGTTCCATTTTACTTTCCACCGTTTTATTTACCTGCCTTTGTTGCTTTTGGTGTGAGAGAAGGCCTAAGGCTGTAGTGAGCCTCAGCAAGACACTGCTTAGCTCCCAGACCTATAATTCCATGCTCTAATTTCCTTTCTTCATCAGTTTCTAAAGGGATGGGTTATTGCTTCTGTACCCTTGACTGATCAACTGCCTTGTGTGATTCTATCTTTTGGGTTAGTTTAGTTACAGCTTAGCATCTGTTTCCTTTCGAATCATTAGAACACTATACTACTGAGCATTACTCGGACAAATAGCCTCGGATTGAGCTACTCCTTGCAATAACAAAACGTTCTCGGATTGACTTATTAATGTGGGATAATTAGTGGTGTGAGAGACCCTAGTTACAGCTCTACATTTTGTGCATAAAAAAATCAAGGAGGAATACAACTACTAACCCTAGAGTCCAAGTAGTTGGTACTTTATCCAACCTGTTATCAGGAAAAGAGACAGCTATCAAATACGAAGATCCCGGAAACCCAATTGTAACTGTCCAAATCTATGGTCAAACCCTGACTAATGCTTTAGTCGACCTGGGAGCTGCAATCAATATTTTGACAACTTCCACCTACCAAAATCTTGGCATCACATCAGTAGAACCTACTTCTACTTTGCTAGAATTGGCAGATCGATCTGTAGTTCGACCAGAAGGTACTCTATACGATGTCATGGTTTTTGTAGACTCTTGGGAATATCCAACTGACTTCCTGATAATTAATCCAAAAACCCGACTAGATGGACATCCGCTAATACTAGGAAGACCTTGGCTTGCTACTGCCGATGCCTATATTGGTTTCCGGCAGGGAAACATGACCATAACTGAAGGACCAGACGTTAAAAATCTAGTTCTATATCCTCCAGCACAGCCAAGCCTACCGACGATCAGAACTAATCAGTATCCTGTGTCATATCTTACTAACAATATCAGACCCCCATTAACTGTACAGAAGGCTTTAGATTTTAAAGATCAGACAGAAGATGATGCCATCAATAACTTCATTAGTCAAACTGAATCTAGATCTCACACACAGTGTTTTATGATAGAGGCAGCTTTTGATAGTGAGCTAGAGGAAGACCCTTTAAAAGATCCACATGACCAAACAATACCAGTGACTGTTGTTGCCAATAGTAAAGTAGTGGAAATCGAACCTGGTAAGACTCTAAATATCAACACCAACCTCACACCAGATCAAGAAGTAAAGCTTGTTAATCTGTTACAAAAATATAAGGGAGCATTTGCGTGGGATTACCCTGACATGAAGGGGATTGATCCTCAATTATGCACTCACCACATCTATATAGAGAAGGATGCAAGACCTGTTCGTCAGCTACACAGAAGACTCAACCCCCATCTAAAAGAGATAGTAAAAGCCGAACTTCAGAAACTTTTGGATGTTAATTTTATTTATCCCATCTCTGACAGTAAATGGGTCTCTCCCCTAGTGGTGGTACCCAAGAAAAATGGAAAATGGAGGATTTGTGTGGATTACAGGGAGTTAAATAAGGCCACACAGAAGGATCACTTTCCCCTCCCATTTATAGATCAAGTATTGGACACTTTAGTAGGAAAGATTTTTTTTTTCTTTTCTGGACGGCTTCAGTTGATATAACCAAATCCAAATTAACCCTGAAGACCAGGATAAAACTACCTTTACTTGCCATTGGGGAACGTTTGCCTATCGAGTACTACCCTTCAGCCTATGTAATGCCCCCGCCACATTCCAAAGGGCTATCCTCAGCATCTTTGCAGATCTAATAAACGACGGACTTGAGGTGTACATGGATGACTTTACACCATATGGAGAAGATTTTGACCCAGCTCTGGATACCCTGGAAAAAGTTCTACAACGTTGTATCGCTACCAGACTTTGTCTGAGCCACGAAAAATGTTACATGATGATGAAAGAAGGGCTCATTCTAGGGCACTACATTTCAGCAGCTGGAATCCAGGTAGACCCGACCAAAATTAAAATTCTTTTTCTTATCCCTACCCCCACTACTCAAACAGAGGTACACAGTTTTCTTGGATTTTCTGGATATTATAGACGATTTATAGAACATTATTCACGTATTTCTGCACCTCTATATGCTCTAACTGGTAATGTTGATTTCTTGTGGACAGAAAAATGTGACCAGGCTTTTAAGGAATTGAAAAAGCTGGTATCAACAGCCCCAGTCCTTCGAGGACCAAACTGGAATTTTCCATTCCAAATCTCATCTGATGCCTCGGATACAGCAATTGGTGCAGTCCTGGGGAAAGAAGAGGATAAGAAGCCATATGCTATTTATTATATCAGCAAAAATTTATCCTCTGCCGAACTCAATTATACTGTTACTGAAAAGGAATTCCTGGCTGTAATACATGCTGTTAACAAATTTAGACATTATATTACAGGCTATCCTGTTGTGTTATATACAGACCATTCTGCTATCAAATATTTGGAAAATAAACTTGTTACGAATGCTAGAATAACTAGATGGTTGATCTTATTGCAGGAGTTCGATATCACAATCAAGGATGGACCTGGCAAGGAAAACCCTGTAGCCAATTTTCTCTCACGAATACCGAAATCAATTGAAACAGTAGTGGTAGAAGACCAATTTCCTGATGAACACCTGTTTGTTGTTGCTGTTCGAACACCCTGGTATGCTGATGTCACCAATTACCTTGCAGTAGGTAAGCTACCAAAACACTTAAACCCTCACAAACGAAAGCAGATTGTTCAGAAGAGCACTCGATTTTTGTGGATTGGAGGCCATTTGTTCCATACAGGGGCAGATATGCAAATCAGTAGGTGTATTCGAGAGGACGAGATCTTCGACATCTTAAAATCTTGCCATGACGGACCATGTGGGGGACATTTTGCCGAAAAAAGAACAGCACAGAAAGTATTATAGACAGGATACTATTGGCCTACAATTTTCAAAGATGCGAAAAAATTTTCATAAGCTTGTGACAGCTGTCAGCGAGTAGGAAAACCTGGCCAAGCCGATGAAATGCCTCTGAGACCACAATTGGTCATTGAGCCATTTGAACGATGGGCTCTTGACTTCGTCGGACCCATTAATCCACCATCAAATCAGAGGACATACATTTTGGTGGCGACTGACTATGTTACTAAATGGGTCGAGGTTGAATCATTGCCTAAGGCTACAGAGGACTCGGTAATACAATTCTTGCTCCATTTGTTTGTACGTTATGGACTTTCGAGAGAAGTAATCACAGATGGTGCACCACAATTTGTTGGAAATAAATTAGCTGCAACACTTAACAATTATCATGTCCAACATAAGATCACTACCCCATACCATCTGCAGGCAAATGGGCAAGTAGAAAGTAGTAATAAGGTAATAGAATCAATTTTAACAAAAACCATTACAGCACATAGGCGTCATTGGGCCGCTCAGCTACCTGAGGCACTGTGGGCCTATAGAACCACATGGAGAAGTACGACAGGCTATTCGCCTTATCAATTAGTGTTTGGAAAACAACCAATCTTCCCCATAGAATTCGAAATCCAAATGCTATGAACTGCACAGGAAGTCGGCCTAGATCTGAGTGAGGCACAAATCAATTGACTACAACAGATTAATGAATTGGACAAAATTAGGCTCTCTGCATTACAAAATACAGCATTGATTCAGCAGCAGTGAGCTAAGTCACATGATGCACTTATTAAGAATAAAGTCTTTCATGAAGGAGACTGGGCTCTGTTATATGACTCTCGGTTTCAGGACTTCCCGGGGAAACTCCAGACTCGATGGTTACGACCATACGAAATCCAGAAGGTACATGACAATGGGACCCTTACCCTGATCACAATCGACGGTTCTGGATATGCATTCAAAGTAAATGGCCACCAAGTTCGTCTCTGTCGAAAGCCACTCACGCGGGAATCCTTCTGTCAGTAGCTACGACAAGATACTGATTTGGAAATTTTAGGAGAGGAAGCGAAATCTTCCCCACCTGTAACTTAAGCAATTTATTTCATAACTTGTACATAACATCCTTTATATACGTTTTTTTTATTCTCTATTTGCATTCTCAGTATTTTTGCTACGTTATTTGTGTGATTTTGCTGTTCCTTTTCAAAAGTAACAACACTTGTGTGGTTTTGTTGTTCTTTTTCAAAAGGAACAGCATTTGTGTGATTTTGTTGTTCCTTTTCTAAAGGAACAACACTTGCGTGTTTTCGCTGTTCCTTTTCAAAAGGAACGGCATTTGTGTGATTTTGCTGTTCCTTTTCAAAAGGAACAGCACTTGCGTGTTTTTGCTGTTGCTTTTCAAAAGGAACAACATTTGTGTGATTTTGTTGTTCCTTTGCAAAAGGAACAACATTTGTGTGATTTTGCTGTTCCTTTTCAAAAGGAACAGCATTTGCGTATTTTTGCTGTTCCTTTGCAAAAAGGAACAACACTTATGAGATTTTGCTGTTCCTTCTCAGAAGGAACAGCATTTGCATGACTTTGCTATTCCTTTTCAAAAAGGAACAGCACTTGCGTGTTTTTGTTGTTCCTTTGTGAAAAGGAACAACACTTCGGTGTTTTTGCCGTTCCTTTGCGAAAAGGAACAACATTCATGTGTTTTTGCTGTTCCTTTGTGAAAAGGAACAACACTTGGGTATTTTTGTTGTTCCTTTGCGAAAAGGAACAGCACTTGCGTGTTTTTGCTATTCCTTTGTGAAAAGGAACAACATTTGAGTGTCTTTTTGCTGTTCCTTTGCGAAAAGGAACAACATTTGAGTGTCTTTGCTGTTCCTTTCTCGGAAGGAACAACATTTGCAATTTTTCGTTGTTCCTCTCAAAGAAATGGTATCCTACGAATGGATTCTTATCTCAAGAATTCCATCGGCATGTTCTTACCCTTATTGGATGCTTTGCGCCCATGGTCTCCCCAATATTTTAGATACAACAATGAATTTATGCGATGAACATAAACCATGATATACCAAAATCATCACATCATAAATCGCTATTACTATGAAGCCAGTATGTATAAGAGGACAAGAGGAGGGACATTAACTTTTCATCTCCATTGTCATTGTCTTATTCCCGAACCCTGGTTTGGTGATTTTTATCATGATGATTTCCCTAAAATCTTTCTTGATTATTACTAAGGAATAAGAGCAAACGATTTATATCTGTCTGTTGGGATTATAAGACTTCTTCCACCATTCCCCGCTCTTAAGGAGTGCGGAACCACCCTTATGTGGAAATAAACAAAAAAGAGAGGTGCTCTACAAAGAAAAACAAAAACCAAATATGAAAATTGTCAAATGCAGGATAGGGGGTCTCATTCAGAGCCAACCTACCATGATCATAAGGATGGAAGCGAAGTGGCATTCCCATTACGGCCACCATACCAGGGATATGGTCCGAAGGTAAATTAACAAGCAAACCTTGGAACAGGAGATCTCATCACGAGCCGGCCTGACCACGTTTCATTCCTACCTTGTGATTGGCATTATGGTTATCTAGTTACCAAGCCAGCATAATGGCCTGCATTTTGACAAAGCACTCTTCAGAATATACACAAAGGATCATGGTTCCAGAGGGTGAAATAAACAACTCTGCCAAGGTTATGAACATCTGTTGGCAGCAGAGCTCTGTTAATGCCATCGAATTCGTAATATTTACACCAACAGGTATGATATTAAATCTTCCTGTCTCTTATATCCTTTGCATAAATCATATGTCACACCCCGATATATATATCGCATGAATATTTATTACCACCGATCATGGCAACGGAACTGACAATGACTACTGGAGACTTCTTACATTTGACAGACGTCCAATCCCCCGGTTCCTCATTATATCACGTAGGCTCTTATATAAAACGCGATCTACCTTTTTTGCCTCGGTTTCGACATTTTGTTGTTTTTTTACAACATGGCATAATTCCATATGCTGTACTTTATGATTTGACTCTCGACTAGCTACTGCTCTTCTCTTTGACGGCTGGGGGTAGCCTATCAGATTGCGGGGGGGGAGGTAACCTCATTACTGCAGGGATTACGTGGCTGCACACCATTCGGGCAAGATAATGTACGAAGGAATGGCATGGTTTAACGGTATGATGATTTCATCCTATGGAGATTGCCGTCCATGATCCTTTTTTCGTTGCATGCTCTGTGATCCTTTCCAAAAATTGGCATTGATCATCCTCTTTACGTCGCAAATACCGCAAACAGTTGTTGTTCCATTTCTGAGTAGAATCATGGGCGGAAAGACAGTCCGAAGCGAACATCACAAGCTGACAGTTTCCGCTGCTGCTCGCAAAATCCTGGAAAACGCAGGATGGTTGAATTACTTCAACCGCCTGCAAGAATCAAACGAAGCAGTAGCGTTGGAATTCCTGCAGAATTTGTAGGAAAACTACTCCGTAGTAGGAGGAAAGTGGATAATGGTTACGGAGGACATCATCGCAGAAGTCTCAGGATTACCAGCTGCTGGACCCATATGGACGCTGAAGAAGGAAAGATTGCAAAAAGCTATGGAAATTTTCCAAGACGAAGGCCAAAGCTTGACAGTCAAAGGGAAAGGAGTTCTGCCGGCAACACTTGGGGAACCCTGGACCGAGCTGACGAAGACAGTGCAAAGTTATATCACCTGCAAAGGAAGAAAAGATGTGGTAAGGCCTCGTCACCTAAAACTTTTGGCTGTTTTAAAAGGAAAATGCTCTGTGAATCTCCCTGCACTTTTAAATTCGCTATTACATGACGCGGCCCGAAGCCTGAAGAAGGCCCAGCATATAGATGCAGTTGTCAGCCACCATGGACTGATCCAGTTGATAGGGAGCCACAGTCTCACTCAACAGCAAAACACTTGGGAGGAATTGATTGAAATAGTCAAGGGGGGATTGGCTGTACCACCCCCGAAACTTGAACAGTCCTCCTGTACGCCGAAATGTTCAGAAAGACGCAAGGAGCCAGCAACAGAAAGACATGCTGCTTCAAAACGGAAACAACCCTCCAATACGCTAGAATGACAAGAAGAACCCAGAGAACCTGCTGGCACACCCAGCCAACCTGAAAGACCAAGGAAGTCAACCCGGCTGGCTCGGATACAAGGAAGGCTAGAAAGGATTCAGGGAACCATGGCCCAGCCAATTGAAATCACGGATGAACCTCCAAAACCAGAAGGAGGACTCTCCGAAGGAAATGCTGAGCAATCAGAGGCCGAGACTGACCAACTGGAAGGAGAAATTGAAAAGGGAGATGAACACTCCGAGGAAGAAATGGCCACCGAACAGAGCAACCAAGGAGATGAACACTCGGAGGAAGAAGAGGCCATCGAACAGGGCAATCAGGAAGAAGAAATTGCACAGCCTGGGGGTAGCCCGTTGCAGGACCCTCCAGGTGAGGAGAAATTGGCAGCAATTCTAGCCAACATGGGAGAATATGGCCAGCCCTCCAGCACAGGAGGTGTCCCTGACGGTCCCACAGAAGAAGAATTACCCGAGGAAATGCATGCAGAAGAGGCAGAGGAAGAAAACCTGCCTGGATATGATAATGAAATAGAAGACAACAATCAGGGACAATCTATCCCCAAGACACCGGAAAATATCCCAGATGAAGAAGGAACGAGCTCAAGGGCCAAACCCTCTGCTGAGGCAAAGGAAATAAAGAAGTTAAGAAAGAAACAGGAGAGGTTGCTGGGCACTATAGCCAGACTCCGTAGCAAATTCGAATGTTGAAAGCCAGTCTGAGAATACAGAAGACCGTAAGGAAAAGGAGGAGGACCACGGTAGCAAGAACCCCGAGGACAAGAACCCGTTTTGCTGGTCAAAACCCCATCAGGAGACCTACTGCCGAGGAACAGTCTGCTGTTCCAAATAATAATGAGGAACAGGGTGTTGTTCCAAATGACATGGAGGAACAAACTGTTGTTCCAAATAGTATGGAGGGGTAGACTGCTGTTCCATCTGGCCCTGAAGAACGAATGGACATTCCAATGGAACAACAAGAGGCTCCGATGGCAGAAGGACCACAGTAACCCTTTATTCGCGTTAAGAAAGAAATAGAAAGCAAAAAGGTCCAAATAGAAGCACCACCCTCGGGCGTAATTCGGGTCCTAAACTCCAAGCAACGTAATAGAAAGGTCTAGGTTAAACTTCCAGCCTCTACGGCTTTGTGGAAAAAGGACCCAAAAACCAGAACCTTGCATAAAATGATGAAGGAAGCTCAGCAAGAAGCTGAGAAGTTGCGAGAACAGACGGTCCCCAAGGAGAGATACGAAGAGCTCCAACAACAACTTTGAGACATCAGTCAGTCCGAGAGCCAGGCCTTTGAAGGATGACAGAAGGAGCAGGAAAAGGTTGCTAAGGTAACTCGTCAATTAGATAGTGTTGTTAAGCAGATGGACACCGTGTGTTCCTTATATAGTGACGTTTTGACTTGTAGGGCCCCTGCTAAAAATTATGCTTTGTTTTTGCTTGAACGATATCTGAGATTAAAAATAAAAGCCATTAGGGCAGGAGCACCTATTCACATCAACACTGTTAATGACTTTATAGACTGTTGCAAGCACTATGGAGTTAAAGTTCAAAGGTTATTATGCGAGTTTTACCTGCACAATCTTGTGCTAGACCAGGAAACTGACTTAAATCCTGGCCCTTTTGTTGGCGATATACAACTCCAAGCCTTTATCTCATTTGGGGTTAATCAGTTGAAGTGGCTCAAAGCTTACAACACCTTCCAGAGACAAGAGAATAACTTATATTTATGGGTACGAGTTGAACCTAGAGACCTAGTGACGCTATGGAGAGAGCATAGGAGTCTTATGAGGATCCTAGGTGTCATTGAGATATTAGGTCCCATGCACGAAGACTTGATCCGAAATAGTCTGGAATACTTCCTGACTATTAAAGACCTGGCCATCGATGCTGCAAAATTTCGATACCGGACCTCTAACCCAAACATCCAGCTTAGGGAACCCTTCAAATATGAGAATTTTGAGCTGGCTGCTAGCCGATTGAGTCTCTATGGGAACGGATTCTGTGAGCAGGGCCATCCTAGTTGGGATATCGATTTCGCAGTCCAATTATTTGGCACCCTGCACCCGGATATCAGGCCTTATATGAGATGCCTGCAGATCAAATAGATCAGTTCTTTGACCATCTAGTTTCTCATCACGGTTGTCGGCCTCCTCGCGAGATCCCTTCTCCGGCCTATTCTCTCACCGCCTTGCATGTCAACTATAACGTTTTCATGAGGCCATGAAACAGGGTAAGCAGGGGGGTGTGTGGAGCACTTGGAAGGTATGCCTTTGACAAGCAATCTAGTGGTTTTTTAATAATAATTCTAACCTTTTCTGCATTATGAGTTCAAAGAAGATGAAGGATTTTGATAAAATGTGCGAAAATAGACAAAGGAAGCTCAAGTGCTAATAATTGACGTTTTCTATGTAGGAAGACGTGGAAACAAGGGATTGTCGATCAAAAGCAAGAAGCAAAGGGAAAATAACTGTTGTCCCTCCAGCAAGGAACCGGATGCGGACGAGATCAAGCAAAATTAGAGCCGAATAGCCCAGGGAAAGAATGCGGGATACCAAGTCGGAGAACGCAAGAAGGAAAAGAGAAGAATTGAACGATTAGCGAATCCCTCAGGATCTTTGATCCTGAGGGATCGCTGCTTTAACTTATCTTTTTTATTGTCTAGATACCTCTGTCATTTCTGTTATATAAAGGCACCACGCCATTGAGCAGGGGGACGACTGTTTTTATGATTCTAAGTTTCAGAACAAACTGTGATCATTGAGTCTCGCTGAGACCTGACTTTGTTATACTTTTGTTGATGCGATTAATATAAAAGACTTGGTGTTCATCTTGTCTCTGCGTCTGGAGTAACCTCAGGCAGTGTACCATTGGCAGCTAAGGGCCCGGCTCCGAAGGACACTTGCTTTTGT